>PVKM010001193.1:0-83148 GCA_004027735.1 Carollia perspicillata | reverse complement strand
AATAATGTGTAATTTGGTAGTTAAATAAAACCAAATGTGAAGAATTGTAACAATTAACTTTGTTGACCACTATTGCTTTTTTTTTTTTGCTTGATCTTAGGGTTTTGACCCACCACATCAAAGTGACACAAGAACTATTTACATAGCCAACAGGTTTCCTCAGAATGGCCTTTACACACCTCAGAAATTTATAGATAACCGGATCATTTCATCCAAGGTAAGAATGAACACCTTTATTAAAAGTATGGATAGGTATCACTCTGTTTTGAAAAGTCATTTATTTATGTATCCTAGTACACATTTATAGCCTTAAAAATTCAAGGAAATGGTCAGTTAGAATTATCTTAACCAAAATTTGTGAACTGTAAAATAAAAGAAGTTGCTAATAGCAGGTAGCCAACATACTAGAAATTACCCTTAGTTGCAAATAAAATAATGAACTAATATTTATGCTATGTGCCTGGCACCATATTAGATACCACTTCTCATATCATTTAATCCTTACAACAGCTCTGAGATAGCTTGACAAAGTTATACTCATTTTGTATCATTTTTGTCCATTGAGATGCTGGGAAGTAATTTACTGAGGGCTGCACATTAGTAACTGATGAGATTGGAGTTTGAACTCAGTTCTGTGCAACTTGAAAGCCTGCCTTCCTCCAGGTTTATCACTCTTCTATAAACTTTTTATAAACTTGAGTGATAGTACCAAACACTGCTTTACTCTTACATATTCTTCCTTGTTTAATTTTTAGGATGTCTTAGTTCATTTTGAAACTTGAAGATGACAGAGTAATGCTGTCCAGTAGACTTTTCTCTCATGATGGAAATGTTTTCCACACTAATATAATAGCCACAAGCCTTATGGGGGGCTATTTAGGCCTTGAAATGTGGCTAATGCAACTGAAGAACTAAATTTTTATTTATTTTCAATTAAATGTCAATAACCGCATACAACTAGTGGTTACCTTATTGCATAGTGCCGGTGTAGAGCTTGTGAGTCAAAGAAATTAAGGGTAAAGTTCTGCTTTTAGACCATGGCTATTGTTTAATAGACCACCTTAAGAAGCGTTTTTGTGTTGCTCCTTTCTTCCCTTCTAGAGTGACTAACAATTTTCTTTCTAATCCTGCTCTCATTTTTCCCAAGGATGTTGTCATTGACCAGTGGTTCCTTTGCTCTACCCATTTTTTTTTTCAATCTTCACATTATTTACTTGTACAGCACACCCATTAGTGACATCTCTCATTAGTGGTTCTAAAGCAGCGAACAGAAAGGAAGTAATAGAGGAGCTTCAGATTAATGACATGGTTCTTAGTAATAAAAGTCCTTCTCGAGAATTTTAAGATTTAAAACACTTTCGGTATAGTTTATGGACATTAAATTCCCCAGTTGTAAGTGTATGATTTGATGAATTTTGACAGACGTGTAACATCATGTGACCACCGCCCCAATCAAGATGTGGAATATGTTCACCACCCTGAAAACTAGGAGCCAGTCCCTTTCTCCTTTCTTCTCGCAGTAGCAGCCACTGGTCTGCTTCCTGTAGCTAGTTTTGTCTTTTCTGAATTTCATGTAAATGCAGTCATACGGTATGAATCTTTTGTGTCTGACTTGTTTTCACTTAATACTCTAGAGACTCAACTTTGTCATTGGCAAGTATCAATATCAGTAGTTCATTCCTTTCTAGTGCATAATCTAGCTGTCAGTCTGCGTTTGGATATTGTATGTTCTGAATTTGGGGGGGGGGGGGTGTGTGTGTGGTTCTTTCACTACCGGTATTTTCTCGTTACATTTTTACCTACTTTTCCAGCCCTGAACTCTGATCTCTGTCGTGTTTTGTTCAGGGTGTAGTTTTTTCCTCAGTGTGCTGCCTCTGCTCTGTGAGTGTGGATAGTGTCTCCACGCTAAGAATCCATGGTACACCGTTCATACTCCTTCCATTTGCAATTAAAAAAAATTAAACCCTCTTTCAGTTTCTGTTCATGTTTTGGATATTTTCCAGATTTTTAAATTTTTCTAAATCTAGTTTTTGCCATTCTCACCTGCTAGAACTCCTCTTGCATGTCCTGGGATCTTTTGGGATTAAATATCTTTGTATGACTGTTTTCATATGCAGCAGTATCAGGTTTAATGTTTTTGACTGCTGTTTTAAAAATACAGATATTGAAACAAACATTTCCTTGAAAACTCTTTCATTATTCCCTTATTATTATTACTTCCTTCTTATTCCACTACTGCTTTCTTAAACTATTTGCAAGCTGTATTACCCACTATTCCATAAACTTATGCTGAACTTCCCTACCACTGTATCTTTGCTATGATTTTGTGTTGATAACCACAATTTTTAAAAATATACTTAATGTTTTTGTAGAAAAGTAGAATTCATGTTTTTACCACAATTTCAAGCAAGCATACAGTGTAAATTGTTTTTCTGACCATAAATGAGGCTTGTTTTTGTTCATCCCTTTTACTACCTTTTATTCCACCGTTATTCCCTTAAACTCGTCCAGGCTGCGTTACCCTTTAGCCCACAAAGCCGTAGTGAGCTTTCCTCTTCTTTACCTTTGTTCATACTGTCCTTCCTTCCTGAAGTGTTCTCCCTGTATTTGCCCTCTATTTTCAGCCTGTGAATGTTCCTCTCCAAGCCCGTATCAAGTATGACCTTCTTTATTAAAGTTTTCTTTCTCAGTGACTGCTTTTCCTTTTAATTCTTTGTCCTCAGCTATTGCTTCATTTATTTTATCTTTGAATTGCAGCTGTTGCTATTTGTTTTTAAATCTCCTATATTTAATATTGAATTTATCACTCTTCCTCCTATAAAGTGTAATTGTCTTGCACATTGTAGATGCATGAGTCTGTTGGTTTAATTTAATTTATCGTGGTAACTTCCTTATTTTAAATTTAAACTTCTTAGCAAAAGATTTAATTGTATATCTGTGTTTTGCTTTTCTTACTAATGTTAGACCATACAAGGAAAAAAGGTCAATTATACAGTCATATACATAACTGCAGAGGTTATACTTCTAATTCATTTTTCTTGACTATTATTACATAATTTAAAATTTTAAAGCCATAATAATTTTCTTAGAGTATTTTCATATTGTTTACTATTATTTTACCAGCTTCCTTCTTTATTTGACAGGGCAAGCACAGAATTTAGACTCATTCAGTCTATTAATATGTTTGTATTTTAGAAAACCTGCAGACAACTATTCCTAACATTTATAAGCGAGTTCTCATAAGCAATTTTTATTTATTCTGAGTTTTTTCATTGCATAATTGAGCTATCCAAAGACCATGTCCTGAACCCAATTACCTTACTGCCAATTTATATAGTTTCTCTTTTCAAGATTCTGGAAGACAAAATATATTGTCACTGTTACGATTTGAATAGACTGATGCTCTGGATGGTAGTTAATACTTAAATAGACTTAAGTGTTGTCAATCTAATTCTTATAACGTTTACACATTTGATTTGATGATTGGGAAGTTACATGGAATACTCTGACCCCTGTAGGGACAACTGTATTTTTACTCTAGTTACGATCAGCTGAAGGTGATTTGAGCCAGAGTTACCATTTCAGATGTTGGTATTAAATAGCAACTTCTTTTGGTTCCAGGAAGGGTCTACCTATCTTCTCTCTAGAGCTTAGTTCCCAGTCCCAGAATCTGGAGCCACTGGTTCTACTATAGGAAAACAGGTTTTAGGTATCCGAGATTAGGACTGAAAAATATAATTTCACCTAACAAAGAAAGGTTGTTGGGTATCGTACAGCTCTTTATATACCCTTGAGTCAAATATGATTTTGTGGGCTCTTCTGGGAACCCAGCCATATTTATAAAATTGTTCATATGGGGAAGAAAGTTTTAAGTCTTAAACCAACTGATTAAGGAAGTGAATTTTTCACATACAAAATTTTAGAAATTAGAACCATCTTACATCACACCAGAGAAAATTAGGTAAAATGTTTCTCTAAATATCTTGAATAGTCACTAATCATTAAGGCTTCATTGCCTGACATCAGTATAGTTAGCTGAAAGAGAAAAATGATTTCCACCATATTTATCTTCTATCCTGGTCAGGTTTTGATCTCCAGCTGTGTGCCAAGTAGTAGTATTAAGTGCTGGATAGATCCGTAAATAAAACAATGCTCCTATCCTCAGATCTTATCCTCTGCTGGAAGAACGTACGCAGGGTAAAGTAACAGTGCTATACACTGTTTCTCTGTTTATAAATGAAGTTGTGTTGTCAGTAGTGAGTGACACAAGTGAAATTTGTACCATATTTGTACCCTACCCCTATGAGTTAATTAATAATATACCACATACATAGTAATTAATATGAGCCAGGTTTTGTCTTAAGTGCTTTATAAGTTTATTAGTTTATTTAATCTTTACATCAATACAATTATAAAATACAGCATGATGATTATTGCCCTCCTTTTATAGAGGTAGAAAGTGGGGCACAGAGAGATTAAGTCCAGGGTCATTTAGTGACCTTGAATTAGGATGTAGGCCCCAGCAGTTTAACCTACTACTATCTGTATTCTTAACCATCATACTTTACTGTTTCACTTTAAAAACTGACATTGTGACAGATTTTCATCTTCTGTATGAGATTTTCTTGGTAAGTAGATATTCCAGTGATCACTTATCTAAAGTATTTTTTAAATCTTATTCACATTCTGGGTTATTTTTCCATATTCCATACTTACCAACAAATAATTGAATAATTATACCATTTCTTGTATTTCTGACAATGAGCTATATAAAAATACAAAACAGATTGTACCTAGTGTAAGCATTTCTATCAGTTCATATTTATCTTTAGCATTAGGTTTAGTTTTGTGCAGTAATCAAAGTGCAAAATAAATGATTAAAGTATAAATGTGATTTGACTTTGGATGGTGGGCACACAATACAATCATGTATCATAGAAACGTACACTTGAAACCTACATAATCTTATTAACCAATATTACCATAAATTTTTTTTTTACAAAAATGTTGTTTTAGATCTGCTGTCTCTAGCTTCTAAAAAAATCAAGAATTTAGTAGCAAAATTTCTAGGTTCCAATTTATCTCATTTTTAAAAATTATATCAAAATTGCCAGTAAATAGTAAAAGAAAGAAAAAGGAGTAAAATAAAAGTCCTGACTCTAAAACCCCAATAGTTTCAGTAGCATCAAGAGTTTCATGAGTACTCACTTCAGCAAACAAATGCTAAAATTGGAACAATACAGACACAATTAGCATGGTCCCTGTGCATGGATTACATGCACATTCATGAAGCATTCTGTATTTTTTACAAACTTTAGAAAGAAGTAAGTCCAATACATTTTAATCATTAAAAAAGAGTTATGAATTTGTCTAAGAGCTTAGTAAATCTGATTTTACTTTTCTTATATCCATATAGTGTATATTATTTTTAAATATTAATTTGTTGTCTTCTCTCTCTCTCTTTTTTAGTATACTGTGTGGAATTTTGTTCCAAAGAACTTATTTGAACAGTTCAGAAGAGTAGCAAACTTTTATTTTCTTATTATATTTTTGGTTCAGGTAAGCTTTGTCCCTCAATACATAATTAAATTTTATAGATAAGATTTCTAAAAATATATCTTCAGGGAGAAATTACATTGTATTCTAAATAATTTGATTTCAGAACTGTATTTTTTTTCCTGTAGAGCTTCCCCATTGTATTCAGTGAATTATAGTGATGTAACCACATCCTGATTGCTAAAAACTAGCCAGTGAATTTTAAGATTAATTCTGTTTTGTTTTGTTATTGATGTGCTGTGATGCTGATAACCATAATCAAAGCCAAGAAAATGACATCATCTTTCAGATGGTCCAGAACATAAATAGTTTGTCTTTTAATATACAGCATATGTTTTTGGCACATTTCTGCCTGTGGAACCATCTTGGTACAAAGTAAATTTTTCTTTTTTTATGTCTGTTTTACTTTTATTTTTAAAAAATTTGGAAAACAAATTTTTGAGAATCCCCATGAAAATAGATTTTTATATAGGAGACCATTTTCTTAACTTGAATCTGTATTCATTATAGGCTGTTTAACAGTTTCTTAATTTCATATTTGCTTTTTTCTAATATCAGAATATCAAGAAAAGAACTTATAAAACATGAGTATGAGTCAAGATTTTAAAATAATTATTGTCATTTTCTTTTAAAAATTATTTTTTTCTTATAATACTTTAGCAATCTCTTTCAGTGTGGCATTGAATTTTTGTATGAACTCTGAACTTTTCTCTCAGTAGACTCTGGGATTTCAAAAGAAAAAAAAACCCTTGGCAAGTTACTACTTTAACGCTTGAAGAAACATTGACTTTTTTCAAAAAAATTGTTTTCCTTCATGAACATAGAAGAAACTTCTGGGTTTTTTTTCTAATCATTAGAACATCAGCTTGGTTTTCTCGGAAAAGTGAGAAATTCATGCTAACCATGTCCGCATAGCATGCATTTATGAAATTACCACCTAAGATCAGGAATTCAGCTTGTCTGTGCAATAGAACAGATGTAATTGGCCTCTGTGGTATAAAGGAGCATTAATAAATCAGAGATCCATGTTCTAACTAGCCAAACATAATCACTGCAAAAGTTGTTTTATTTCTCCAGCAGTTTGTTGAAACCTCAGTTGTATGATTTAGATCAATGCACTTCAGCATTGTTTTCTAAGCTGTACCTCCTCTGGCTCTGCCAGATTTAATAAAATCTCTCATGGAATAAAAACCCTTTCCTTAGTCCCATTCTTTGTTCTGTCTCCCTAAGTGGTGAGTTTATTCTGAATCCCAGAGTAAAAATTTATCAGGATGGGCAAGGAAATGTGAAACAAGAGTCTGAGCAGCAGGAGCTCCCCTTCTAGGCCATATTGTGGAAGGCCTGAAGTCCTTGCTCTATGTTAAGAAGGCAGAGTTGTGACTGAGTCCACTCTGACAGTATTTGTGGGTATGCTTGTAATGGCCAACAAAGTGAACTTGTAAAACTGAACTGAGCTATTCTGTAGTCACTACATGATATGTCCCTCTTACTATTTTTTACTGTGGACTATGGTGCACATTTTGTATAGTGTTTGTTCTCAGAATTCTCAGTACGTCTGAGATCTAAGATGTTAATAGTGTGATGTGTCCAATATAAAATTATAATACTCTGCATTCTTTTTTTTAAATCTAGCTTATGATTGATACACCTACCAGTCCAATTACCAGTGGACTTCCATTATTCTTTGTAATAACAGTAACTGCCATAAAACAGGTATGAAATGCTTTCTATTCTTGTTTCCCTCAGGCCATTCATAAGTTGCTAAGTATGTCCACTCCAAAGTAACATTTATTGATGTGAAAAAAATTTCCATAAGAAAGCAGCAAACTTTTTTGGTTTCGTGTACAGTAAAATTAAACTAAATTAAAGCACGCTATTATATTTTTGGTGACCCTTAGTATGATTACCGTTGTTAAAATATGTTGTTCTCTTGACACACCTAGGAAGCATCTAAAAATAAGCATCTTTGTAGAATTTGGCAGTAGTTGAAACAAATACAGTTCAGAAGGGAAATGTTTGTGAGGAACAGAGCATGTACTTCTAGTGTGAACATTTTGAATAAAAATTGTGTAGTGCTTTCCTATTTTTTACCACTTTTCTGAAGTTGACTTTTATGTAAAGTTGTGCCCTAGGGGAAATAGCTTCAACCAAGTCTTGAATTGGTATTAAAATCTAGATATGGAAAACAGTATTATTGGGCGAATATGCCAAGTAAGAAATTAAGAAATTTGTAGAAATGTTATATCTTTATAGCTACCACTTCTCAAAAAAGCTTGGCAGAGAACCAATTATACAGAGATGGTTCCTTCCACTGGAAAGAGATTTCATTAAATCTTCTTATGTAAATATGATAAATTCTCATTTTTGTAAGGTTTAGATATAAAGTTTAAATTGCAATGGAAATAAAATTGACAAACATCTTGTAATTCTGTGACATAGTATATTTTAATAATTACGTTATGTGTGTAGTGTGTCAGAATAGCACTTTGCTGCTCTCAATGTTTGATTTCCCTTTCTTCACTGTTCTTTCGGGGACTATGTAAGTCAATAAACATCCAAATCACTTCATACAGTTACATACGCGGTTTTGCAGGTGCCATTTATTTCATCACAGTAACACATATTTATCCCTTGGACCTGTTTTCCATACATAGTTTCCTCTTAGGTGATTTCATCCAGTGCAGTGGCTTAAAGTGCCATTTACATGTTGACGGTTCTCAAATGTGTATGTATCGTGAGACTATTCCCTGAGCTCTGACACAAATATACAGCTGTTTGTGCAACATTTCCACTTGGATAGCTGAGGCTTTTTCTGACTACCATGTCAGTTTGTTGCCTTCATTTGAATGTTTAGCTCTATATGAATTAATTTTTTAAGGATTTTATTTATTTCTTTTTAGAGGAGAAGGGAGGGAGAAAGAGAGGGAGAGAAACATAAATGTGTGGTTGCCTCTCATGCACCTCTGCCCCCCTCACTGGGGACCTGGCCCACAACCCAGGCATGTGCCCTGACTGGGAATCGAACTAGCAACCCTTTGGTTCACAGGCCAGACTCAATCCACTGAGCCACACCAGCCAGGGCTACTGAGTATTTTTTTTTAAAGCAATGTAAAATGTTGCAATACTTCTTTCCCTGGTTCCCCAATATATATTTAGCCAAGTGTAGACTGGGTTTATTTGTAATGTGATACCATTAACCAAGTTGAAACAAATGCTGGTGAATTTAATATCTGCAAAATAGGAGAGTTTAAAATAATAATAATAGTACCTATTATTATTATTGTTGACATCCTGTTTTCTTCCAACATGGGTTAAGTAAAAACACATAATGTGTAAAAGTAAGACACAGGAAGATTATACCTCAAATCTTTATTAACATGGTTATTAAAGTTAAATACTAAATTTATATTGACTTTTTTGACAACTAAAGCAAAAGGAAATATGAAAGGCCATGATTTTTTTTAAAAATTATTGATTTGAGAAAGAGAGAGAAAGATTGATTTGTTGTACCACTTATTTATGCATTCGTTGGTTGATTCTTATATGTGCCCTGACAAGGGATCAAATGTCCAATCTTGGCGTATTGGTATAACATTCTAACCAACTGAACTACCTGGCCAGGGCCACATAATTTAAATATCTTAAGAATGCTTTGCCAACAGTTTTCTCCCTAAAAAAAAATGGCCTTCAAGCAATTTTTAATATTTGCTTTATATTTTATAACATTATAATATTTTTAAGTACTAGATGCGCACATTTTAAAAAATAGAAACAGTATGAAATCACATACAGTAAAAGTCATTTATACTTCTAACCCCCAGTCTCCTGGTTCTTCTCCCCTGAAAGAACCATTATTTGTACATTAGTCCAGACATCTATCTATACAGAGTGTTTTCAGAGAACAGTATATTTTCTCCACAAATAATAGCATAGAACACAACACATTTTGTACCTTACTTTGATCACTTAATGCTATCAGATATTTTGTTATCTTGTGCTATACCTCTGAGTTCTTGGATTTTCTATAAAAAATAACACAAGAAATTTTCCCATTTAAAAAAATGCTACTTCTGCCCTGGCTGGTGTAGCTCAGTGGATTGAGCACGGGCCTGCGAACCAAAAGATTGAGGTTCAATTCCCAGTCAGGGTACATAGCTGGGTTGCAGGCCAGTTCCCAGCAGGGGACACACAAGAGGCAACCATACATTGATATTTCTCTCCTCTCCTTCCCTTCCCCTCTAAGGAGAAATAAATAAAATTAAAAAAAAAAAAACCTCATTGTGTTACAACATGAAAAAAAAAACGCTACTTCTGGGACGGGGGAGGGCTTGGTGGGTAGGCTGGGATGGGAGTAAAAGACAGAAAACTGTACTTGAACAACAGTTAAAATTAAATAAATAAAAATGCTGCTACTTAACATTTAATCAAAGTGTTCTTTGTGAAATGCATGTGTCTATTTCTCTTTTTAATGATGATCCACATAACCTACCATTTTTTTAGAAGTATAAATAATAATGGCACTGATCTAGTGTTTAAGTGGAATAATTCAACCTCAGTTTTAAAATCTGTTCATTTTTTTCTATTCAGTGTCTGTAATAATGCTGTATGAGTTTATATTTTGATGTTTAAAATATCACTTGTATGTGTAGAAACAGTAGAACTTACTGATTGAATAGGTGTCAGGAAAAGGTAGGAGTCAAAAATGACTCCCCAGATTTCTAGTATGAGTAACTCAGTAGATGGTGATGTCATTTGTCAAGATGGGAAATGCTGAACATGCAGCAGATTTAGAGAATAACATCATCAATTTAGTTTTGAAATGTTTAATATATTTTTATGAGACATCAAAATGGAGAGGTTAAGAATGTATTTGGATATTCAAGTTTAGAGTCTAAAAGGAAGATACGAACTGGAGGTATAAATTTCAGAAACTTTTGAAGACACAGATATAGAAGAATCTTGTAGTGAGAAAGTGATGGGTCAAAAAAGGGCCCATAAAGATGACCTAGAAGGAAGCTCCCATAAGGAAATTGAGAAGAAGTAACTAAGAGGTACTATAAAAACCGAGAAACGTGTGTGTGATGAAAACCAAGAGAAGAGAATGTTTCTAGTATGATTGAATGTCAAATTCCTATGAGTATATGCTTCAAAATAGCTTAGTATAATTCTGGTGATTGAAGTGTTTGGGGGCAGTTTTTATGTTTCTTTTTGTTTTATACAAGAATCTTCTAAAACGTTCACACTGGTAGGAGGGGTGGAGATAGGCAGCTGGGGCAGAGAGGACTCTCAGCTAGGTGCTGGCTGGAGGACTGGACAGTCCTACATTTGCATGTGTATCAGCTTGGGAGCAAGACTGACCACACAACCCAGGATTCCAGTGGAGGGAAATAAAGCCTCAAATACCTCTGGCTATAAAAACCTGTGGGGGGTGTGGCGGTGGGAGAAGCTCCCATACTCACAGGAGAGTTCATTGGAGATACCCACAGGGTCCTAGAACATACACAAACCCATCTACCCAGGAACCAGAAGGGCCAAATTTGCTTGTGGAAAGTGGGGGAAGTAAATGAAAGCCAGCCAAGAGCTGAGCAGGTGGCATCGTTCCCTCTCTGACCCCTCTGCCACATACAGCACCACCACCCAGGGATGTGGGTTGCCCTGCCCTGGTGAGTACCTAAGGCCCCACACCTTACAACAGAAGAGGTATGCCAGGATGGAGAAATATGGCCCAAATGAAAGAACAGATCAAAGCTCCAAAAATAGAACTAAGCGATGAAGAGATAGCCAACCTATCAGGTGCAGAGTTCAAAGCATTGGAAATCAGGGTGCCTTCACTTTTTCCTCTATTTTGGGACCATACTTAACCACAAATGACTGAGTATGGTCACAAAATAGAAGAAAAAGGGAAGGGTATGCAAAGAAAATAAAAATATACAGGGAACCAACAGTGACAGGAAGGAAAACTGGGACTCCAGTCAGCTGTTTGGAACGGAAGGAAGAAATAAACATCCAACCAGAAGGGAATGAAGAAGCAAGAATTCAAAAAAATAGAAGAGGCTTGGGAACCTCCAGGACAACTTTAAATGTTCCAACATCCCAATCATAGGGGTGCCAGAAGGAGACGAGGAAGACCAAGAAATTGAAAACTTACTTGAAAAAATAATGAAGGAGAACTTTCCCAATTTGGCAAAGGAAATAGACTTCCAGGAAGTCCAGGGAGCCCAGAGAGTCCCAAAGAAGTTGGACCCAAGGAAGCACACACCAAGGCACATCATAATTACATTAACCAAGATTTAAGATAGGGAAGAGAATCTTAAAAGCAGCAAGAGAAAGGGACACAGTTACTTACAAAGGAGTTCCCATAAGACTCTCAGCTGATTTCTCAAAAGAAACCTTGCAGGCAAGAAGGGGCAGGAAAGAAATATTTGAAGTCATGAAAAGCAAGGACCTACATCTGAGATTACTCTATCCAGCAAAGGTATCATTTAGAATGGAAGGGCAGATGAAGTGCTTCCCAGATAAGGTCAAGTTAAAAGAGTTCATCATCACCAAGCCTGTATTACATGAAATGTTAAAGGGATTATCTAAGAAGATAAAAAATATGAACAGTAAAATGATAAACTCACAACTATCAACAACTGAACCTAAATAAACAAAAGCAAACTAAGCAAACAACTAGAACAGGAACAGAATCACAGAAATGGAGATCTCACGGAGGATTATCAGCAGGGAGTGGGAAGGGAGAGAAAGGGGGAAAACGTACAGGGAATAAGAAGCATAAGCAGTAGGTAGAAAATAGACATGGGGATGCTAAGAATAGTACAGGAAATAGAGAAGCCAAAGAACTTCCATGAATGACCCATGGACATGAACTAGGGCAAGGAATGCTGGTGGGAGGGGGGTGCAGGGCAGAGGGGAAAAAATGGGACAACTGAAATTCCATAATCAACAAAATATACTGTAAGAAATTTTTTAAAAATTTGAAGTATCTTTTAATTCTACTAAAGAGGACACTTATTTATTTTGTACACTGACAGGGATATGAAGATTGGTTACGACATAACTCAGATAATGAAGTAAATGGAGCTCCTGTTTATGTTGTTCGAAGTGGTGGCCTTGTAAAAACTAGATCAAAAAACATTCGGGTATGTACTTAGTAAATAATGGATATCAAATATATTTTGGTGTCACACAATATAATCTGATTTTATTTTAATTAAAAATCTACTTTCCTACATTAAAATATTGGGATAGACCACTTGGTTAGAACCCAATAAAGTAAGCCCGTGCCATTTAAAATCAGTATATTCACTCTCCCCAAAATTCTTCATAGGTGGGTGATATTGTTCGAATAGCCAAAGATGAAATTTTCCCTGCAGATTTGGTGCTTCTGTCCTCAGATCGACTCGATGGTTCTTGTCACATCACAACTGCTAGTTTGGACGGAGAGACTAACCTGAAGGTTTGTACGTGCGTGCACAGTGTTCCTGGTGAACAAAATGTCTGTGTTACAGTGATAGGTGATTTTCTTTGGTTAAGGTAATGAAGTGTGACCTGGTAAATTCTTTTAAATTACTAAAATTTTTAAGCATTTTTAAGTTTTTTTAAAAAAATAATGTTATATGTATATTTTAAGTGTAGCCTTACATGGTTTAGTCAAGTTAAAGAAACATGGGAAGTGTTTTTAGGAAAAATAAAATACATTAATATTTTGGTGCTTTTTTAGATGAGGGGGATTTGAAATAAATAGAGATGTAAAGTACAGCATAGGGAATATAGTCAGTGCTATTGTAATAATTATATCAGGTGTTAGATTGGTTCTAGATTAACAGGGTGATCACTTTGTAAGTTATATAAATGTCTAATCATGCAGTTGTACATGTCAAACCAGTATAATTCTGTATGTCAACTATAATAGAAAAACATTTTTTAAAAAAGATGATATATAGGGTCCCATTTGGGTCTTGAAACTTCAGTTTAATCCTCTTTTTAGACACACGTGGCAGTCCCAGAAACAGCAGTATTACAGACGGTCGCCAGTCTGGACACTCTTGTAGCCGTGGTAGAGTGTCAGCAACCAGAAGCCGACTTGTACAGGTATGGTGCGATACTCAGCACAGTCATTTTAAGTCCTGTTACAGACCTCACTTTCACAGTTACAAACATGCAGTGGAATCTTTAGCTGATTGAAGACATTATTGAGGGGAAGGAGGTGGAGAGGTCAGCTCAGGGGGAAAAGGCTAAAAGCAGAATTCGCCAGAATTCTAATCCAAAGTGTTAATCCAGAAGCAGTGCTTGCATTCAAATGTTCTTTTCTATTTCTATATGAACTGGCTTTATAACTGTAATGCTAAACTTTATAACTATAAAAGTAGTTGTAGGAAAAGTAAAATATTTCTTTAAAAGAAAGTAATCGTGTGTTTGTGTACTCCATGAAGGCAAGGGCTATATAATATGTCTTCGTGGTCACTCGGAACTAACTCCTTTTAACATTATAATTTACTAAGTGCAGTGTAAGTCATCTTTCAGTGATATGCTAATTATTGTGGGCTGTGAAATAGAAACAACTTTTTATTAAAGTGAAATATTAAACTCATTTTTACTCAGTAACTGGTGATAGAATATAAATTAACAACCACATTATAAAATTCACCTTCAGCTTATCAAAGGATATGTCTCCCTCTATTGGTTGAAGTGTTCACATATTACCATTAGTCACTGGGTTTTCCGTAATCTCTTAACATAATTTGTTTGGGATCTATATACTATTTATAATGGAGTGATGTTATAAAAATTTACAGTTTCATCACAGTCAAATGAGGTATAGAGTTTTCCAATTAACTAAAAATTTAGGGTTCTATTCTTTAAGAGCAGTAAAACTATCAGATTTAACTGTAAAGAATTTAGTACTTTAACATTTCTATATTCCTATTATTCCCTTGTCTCAAACAGAGGTGAGTTATAAAAAATTGTTAGAAACTTGAAAATGGAGCGTTAAGCAGGCATAAGATATATGTGAGCTCAAATATGACTAATGTGTTGATGGATGGTTTTTACATTATCTTGGAAAATGTGGAAAAAGTTAAAAACTTTTTTTAATATTAAGTAACTCACTGTTCAATTCAAGGTGTTCCTCTTTATTTTCTCTTTTCCTCTTAAAGTATATATTTTGTTTTAAATATAAAGGTAACTACTACAGAACACTTAATGTAATGGAAAGATAACTCATAATTAAATGTATTGCTATTTTTATTTATTCATCCAACAAGTTATTGTTGAGCACTGATGTACTCATTATGGTAGGCAAGAAATAAGATGAATCGGCATGGATTCTGTCCTTGAGAAACTCGGCTGTGAAGATGATACGTATATAAAATTACATTTTTTCGCTTTTCTAAATGCTGCTTATCAGGGCAATATTGAAAGCATTTTACGTATCTACCTAGGAGAGTGCTTAAGTGGGTATGTGGTACAGATATAACAGGGACATATATAAAGTACAAAAAATGTTTTCAGAGAACTTGATGACATAGAAATATACTGAAATCTAATGTTAAATAAGATACAGAGTTGTAGCTTTAATACGATCCCAATTATATTTTTTAAATGTGTATTTTATGTATTTGATAGGTAGTTTAGGATAGAATAATAGGTAGGTGCAGAGAGAAAGAAAAACCTGGAGGAATTACATTCAGCTGTTTTTAATTTGCTTTTTTTCCTCCATATTTTCTAATATTTCTTCCAAGAATATGGATTGCTTTTCTAATTAAAAAAAAGTGTTTTCCACTTTACTGTACAATATTCTTAATCTTTTTTTAAATTTTATTTATTTTCAGAGAGAGGGGAAAGGAGGAAGAAAGAGAGGGCAAGAAACATTGATGTGTGAGAGAAATATCCATCAGTTGCTTCTTGCACACCCCCAACCCAGGCAGATGCCCTGACTGGGAATAGAACCAGCGACCTTTAAGTTTCTAGGCAGGCCAATCTAGTGAGCCATACCAGCCAGGGCCTTAATAATAATTTCTAATGGCTGCATAATAGTGTAAGTGTACTAGAACCTGGCCATTATCTAATCTTTCAATATCTAACTCTCCCATTGTTTTGCTATTACGGATATTGTGTGGTACCTTATTACAAATAACTTCATCAATTCAAAATTCAATGGTTGGATAGTTCATCGCTTCTCTTCTCTGATACAGTTAATTCACATGCCTCCCAGGATACTCCCCTCTCTTGGTTTTTCTCCTTTCTGTCTCTTTTGCTGATCTCGCCTCTTCTCCCTGATTTCTAATGTTAGAGTACCCTAGAGCAGGACTGTCCTTGGTCCTCTTCCCTTCCCTATCTACGCTTTTTACTATCTATATTCACTCCATTGATGATTTCATCTAAGGCGATGGCTTTGAAGACCATCTACATGTTAACTCCCAGATTCATATCTTGATTCCACAGTTTCCCAAATTTCAGACTCTCATATCCAACTTCATGTTCTACAACTCTACTTACATTTAGTAGAACTCTATTCTAAATTAGTCATGTTGAGAACAGAGCTTTTGATCTTCCCTACAAATCTTCGTATCTGAGTAGTCTTTCCTGTCTCAGTTAAAGACAGTCTGTCCTTCCAATTCTTCAGGCCAAAACCCCTGTAGTCAGCCATGACTCCCCACTTCCCCTCTACCACATCTCATCCCAACCCATCAGGACATCACTGGTTTACCTGCAAACTACACCCAAAATTTGATCATCTTTCACTAATTTCACTGCTACTAATTTGGTGTGAGCCAGCATCATCTCCCACCTGGCTTACTGCTGTCAGGGGCATTCTTACCAGATTTTCTGTTTCAACCCTCCCTTCCCTTGCAATGTGTTCTCACAAAAGCAGCTGGATTGATCCTTTTAAAATGTCAGTGAGATCAAGTCATTCCTCCGCTAAAACCCTGCAGTGGCTTTTCCATCTTACTGAGTCAGAAACCCATGTCTTTATGATGACCCGTAAGACCTTACTGAATAATTGCCCCTATCCCCAGCCTTTCCTCTCTGAGCTGTTTCTGACCACTCTCCCTCTTATTTCCCCTTGAACAGAGAGATTCACTGCCACCTTTTCAGTGGCTGTTCCTTGTCTTAACTCCTTTATCACCTTCTAGGTATGCTTAAATCACCTCAGTGAGACCAACTTTGAATATTTACTACTGCAACCTAATTCTTCTTACCCTGTTCTGCTTTTCCTTTTTATAACACATAGTAATACCTTTTTGTATATTATATAATTTATTTGTTTATTATTTATTATCTCTCCAACTACACTGTAAACTGAAGGGCAGGAATCTGTGTGTGTGTTGTTCACTAACGTATCCCAAGCACCTAGAACAGATCTAGCATATTAGGAGGCCTTACTACGTATTTGTTGACAAGGGAAAAAACAAATATCTTTATGTACTTATATCAATGCAGTTAAATTTTTCCTTTTATTGAATTGTTTGTGATATAGGCAAGCAAATTTGTGTGTGTGTGTAGTTCCCTTTACTATTGAATTGATGTACTTGAACAATACTAGGCACATTGTAGGCACTCAGTAAATATCTATTGAGTGAATGATAGAGTTCCAAAATATTACTCAGAGGGTGTGGGAACATTTTTATTGCCCATTCATTCCTCCATCAGATATTGAGTGCCTCCAATAATTGAGGCATAGTACCGGACATTGAGAATACTGTGCTCACTCAGCAGCATATACAGTAAAATTGAGAATACAATGATAACGAAAAGTGATAGTTCTTGCCTCCTACAGTTGGTAATCTAATAATGGATTCCCAAAGAACAGACATCCAGTAACCCAGTAGAATTCCTGGATTCTACTGGAAGAATCCAGTAATTCCTTTTCTTCAGGAACTAATGGAGTACTAATAGACTAATGGAGTTTGGCCTTTCATAAACATACTGACACTTTACCAAAAGCATTGGGCTAATTTTTATTGTCATGAGCAAAGTGTAAATTTATGGGGGTTTTTTATTGTTTCAGAATTATACTAGTATTAAATATTATAGTTTTCAAATTTTTGTTAATTTTGTAGATAATAGTTTCATAGTTTTAAAACTCTGGTTTTAATTTACTTTTTATTAGAAAGGCTACACATTTTTGTTTATTAATTCTTCTCCCTTGAGCATTGTTGAATCCTCCCTAATTACCTGTTGATTAATTGAGGTTACAGTATATTTTTTTAAAAGAACTTTAATAGCTTATTGAGAGGATAGAATATGATAAGAAATGAACTTTGCCATACAACTGGAAGAAATGAAAACCAGGAGAGCCTTCTGTTTAGGAGCCTCTCAATTTTCTTTTTCCCTTGGCTCCTTTACTCCTTTAGTTTTTTTTTCTTTCCACTTCTTAATTTTTTAGGCTCTGACTTAGCACTTCCACTTCTAGGAATTTTTTCATAACAAAATAATGAAATTCTACTATTCCTAGGGACTTATCTTAATGAAAATGTGAGAAGTTAAGTACACAGGTTTTTCAGGGCTGCATTGTGTAGACCACAGATTTTCAACTGGTGTGCTACAAGAATTTTTAAAGTATGCCATAACTGACTACTTACTTAGGGGCACTGACCTCTTTTCCCTTAGATTGTCAAATAAAAAACGACTACAGCCAGTACAACAATGGCTGTCAGTATGAATAAATCAAAATTATACCTATTTTTTGTCAGATCAGCAAAAAATGTATTTTTTGGTGTTCTGCAGAATTTTAGTAGTTTATGCAATGAAAAATGTTGAAAATCACTGGTTTAGAGTATCTGTAAGTTGGAAAAAACATAAGCTCCCATCAATAGTGAATCGTTTAAATGTATTATACAGTAACCCCAACATGCAATATTATGTGCAGTAATGAAAAATGATGGTGTGGTTCAGTGGGTTGGGTGTCATCGCCAAACCAAAGGGCCATGGGCCAGGTTCCTGGTTGGGGGTGTAGGAGAGGCAATCAATCAATGTTTCTCTTACACATTGATGTTTCTCTCCCTCTCTTTTTCTCTTCCCCTCCCTCTAAAAATAAATAAATAAAATCTTTTTAAACATAATGATGTAGATCTGTGTTTTTGACAGGACAAGTTAAGGGGGGGGAATGTTACCAACACTCTTTATGGTATGATTTATCTTTTGTTTTTTAAAAGATACATGTTTATCTATATGTGTGTGGGAAAAGCCTGGAAAATGTATTCCAAAATAATAGTAGTGTTTGTATTTGAGTAGTGGGATTACCTGTGGTAGTATGTATTTCCCTGTTAATATCTTCTTTATCTGAATCATTTTATATCAAAAAGAATAATAAAACTATTTTTGCTTGGAAGCAAATAAAAGTGTGACTTTGGAGAAAGGAAAGGGCAAGAAGAGTTAATCCAGCATGGATGGAACTGACATGAACCAGCAAGGAGTGCCTTAGAATCAGGGATAACAGGGCAGATAAATGAAGGAGAACAGGAATTCTCTTGTGGGAACCGTGCTCAGGAAAATCAAAACAGTGGTCTGCATCATCTCTGAAGGATGCCAGAGAGACTGCCGAGGAACTGGTGTTTTACATCTAAATCCAAAGTTGAGGCTGGAAACAAGATTACATAAAATCCATTTAATGGAGATTTAAAAAAACAAAACAAAAAATAATGCTCTTCTGTGATACAGGCAGTCAAAGGAAGCAGAAGTAAGAGATTTGCAAGAAACAATGAAGCCAAAGGGACAAAGCATCTGTGCCCTGGAAATAGAAGGAATGATAGGGAACATTTGATAGGGAATGCTTAATACTGCTTTGCCTAGTTAACTGATTAAAATGATACTCTGCTAGAATGTGCTTCAACTCAAAATTTACTTCTCACTGTAGTAAAAACTAATTGTTCATTTGAATTGACTCTGTGCTATGGAGCTGTTTCGGTAGTAGAAGTTGGGACTGAGGCCACGTAATGAAAATTTCATGGATGACTCTAGAAGCTCTAGAGTTCACTGATAGGTTTTTTTCTTACTACTCTGTCACCACCACTTAACTCACACATAGTAGTTGTTCAGTGAGTATTTGTTGGACGAATGAATGCATGAATGAGTAAATGAATGATTCTAATCACAGGAAGGAATCTTATTTAGTAAACTGATGAAATACGTGAATATTCATTAATGGCTAAATAATGTATACATCTTTGTGTAGCAATTACAAATTCTCATGATGATGAAATAATAGTAATGTAACATTTAAAGATTTTATTTATTTATTTTTAGAGAAAGGGATAGAGAGGGAGAAAGAGAGGGAAAGAAACTTTTATGTGAGAGAGAGAAATGTCGATAAGTTGCCTCCCACATGCTCTGCAACTGGGAACCAGCCTGCAGCTCAAGCATCCACCCTGGCTGGGAATCGAACTAGCAGCCTTTCACTTTGCAGGACAACGAGCCATGCTCAACCAAATGAGCCATGCTGGCTAAGGCAATAATATAATTTAAATCACCATTTCGAAAACACTTTTTCATTTATTATTACCTCATTTGTAGCTATAGTGAGGTGGCAAGAATATTACAATTTTTAAAGCTTAATGACCTATAAGTTCTAACATGATTATTGGACTATTTATATATATAAAAGGTTGGTTTGGTGTCACATATAAGAACAGTGCCAAAAGTGTCTGAAGTTTTCCACCTGTTGATGTCATAAGTAATTTATCATTGTTTTTTGTTTGTTTGTTTGTTTTGTAACATGCTGAATTCTTTGACAGATTCATGGGACGAATGATAATAACTCAACAAATGGAAGAAATTGTAAGGTAAGAATAAATTCACATTGTGGGAGGGACTAAAACCTGCATGTAATAGAAAAGGTTCATTTAAAAGCACTTAGCACTTTATCTTCTGGTAATTTATAGCATCAGCAAGTGAGGATGGAGCAAATTTAATGAAATATCAAAATAATTTAGTATGATTATTTGTGTACTTGTATTTCTTTTTTTTAAGAGCATGTTTAATGAACTCTGTCACAAAATCTTTTGAAGTCTAGGGCCCCTGCTTGAATAACTATGACTAGGTTTTTATTTTGATTTCTGTAATGACTTAAAGAGATAGATGTGTAACTATATAGTCTGAATTGCGTTAGATATTGTGGCTAATAAAAGGAAAGACCAATTATGTTCCCTCAGCCCCTAGCATGGTTAAAAAATGAGCCATGTTCTTTGTTGAAGCAACCAGAGTGTGCTGATGAGTTACCTTTTAACTTGAAGCTTTCTGTCAATATATCCCAGTTGTATACCCCGCTCGCCGCTGTGAGCTCAGAGTTTTTCTATTCATTCTTAAGAGTCAACACCAAGTGAAAAAAAGCTATTTTATGGCTCCTGGTTAATTGATTTTGGAATTACATGTAGTGTGCTCCAAATATGACTAGCTATTAAAACCATACTTGTTAATCATGTCCCAAATATCTGGTCCTCCTTGGTTCGTTGGATTTTTTTTTTGGAGTATTTGGGTTTGCAAACATCTTTAGAATTGGTCCCAATTATGTTTGATTTGGATGACTTTATAGATGTGTTTCAGAAAAGTGTGAGGGACATCAACAAAATTTAAGGCTTTTTAACTTATCCATAACAGTCTTACCATTTTACTATCACTAAAAAAGTACAATTTCCTTTCTAGTTATTCTAATTTCATATCTCCTTTATGGAGAGAAATTTAAACAGCAAGAAGACCCGTGCACCAAGAAGTATGCAATGCAAGTAGTCAAGTTGTAGTGTCAGTTGTGCCTAGAAAAGAACTAACTCACTCACTACCTGATGTTTTATAATCCAGAGTAATTTTAATTGTGCAGAATTCATGCATTCACATACAAATCACACTACAATTTATGTCAGTAATGCATTTAATTCTCTATTTCCTTCAAAGACTATTTATTAACTTTGCTCAAAATTTCTATCTTCTGTTAAATGTTTTTAAATCATTGCTTAACCTTTTATTTTGTTGTGTTTTATGTTTAAAATTGTTGGAACTGGTCTGGTGGCTTTGTGAGTTTATTTACCAGCATAATTTATTTCCGAGCCACTGATCTTAAAGTGACTAAAATGCTAAAGCAGGTGTTTTTGTTTTGGTGACTAATACTGTGATCAACCTAGATAATAGCTGAGATTTTGCTTTTGTATAAAAGTAGTATTGTAACCATAACTCAAGTACTTTCTGTGGAAAATGATGTTTTAGAATTCAATTAAAATTTTAATATAGTTAATGCTTTTTCCCCCCCTTAGACCTCTGGGACCAGAGAGTCTCTTGCTTCGTGGAGCCAGATTAAAAAACACAAAAGAGATTTTTGGTTTGTATATTTTGAAAATGTTTAATTATACATTCATGTTGATGATTTATATGAAGTATTTTCAAAAGCACAGCATTTGTGGTCTTTTGGCTGGATAACTTATTACTTAGTTAAATGTTGCCTGTGATAATTTTCTTTTAAGATTGTGTTAATATAACTTTGGTTGTATTTTTTGTTAATAATCCTGTTTTTTGAGTAATAGACTAGAACCTTGCTCTTATATGTTCTTTGTCGATGCTTGTGAAACTGAGCTAAGAAGGTGATTCTGGCATTCGTGGTAGATGAGAATCGGCGTAACGCGGCAGTATCAGTATCATGGGGTAGTAAACCACCTGGGTAGTTAATTCCATCGTGATCATTCCTAGATGGGATGGATAAAATTGCTGACTAATTCATTCAACAAATTTTTATTGATATGACTGTATATCAGGTGGATCAAATGGATGCATAGTGCTCTTGCATTGGAGATCTATTAGTTAATTAAAAATTAATTATACTAACCAGCTTGTTATTTACTGAATATTTACAGCTTTTGAGGTCCATCCTCATTCTGTTCTTTCATCTATCTTATCTCTCTATGAGGTTTTCTGATTAAAAAATCCATATACTTTTTTTTTTAAGTGGAAAATAATGAGTGTTGGTGAGGATGTGGAGAAATTGGGATCCTCATACATTGCTGATGGGAGTGTAAATATTACAGCTGCTGTAGAAAACAGTTCAGCAGTTCCTCCATACGTTAAACCTAGAATTACCGTGTGACCAAGTGGTTCTCCTCCTAGATATATACACCAAAGAATCGAAAAGGTGTTGAAACAAAAACTTGTACAGGAATGCTCATACAGCACTATTTACAATAGTCAAAGGGTAGAAGCTACCCAAATGTTCATGAGCTAATGAATATATAAACAAAATGTAGGATAACCACGTAGTGGAAAATTATTTACTTTAGAAAAATGAATTACTGATGCATGCTACAACATGGGCAAACATTGACAACATTGTGCTGAGTGAAAGAAGCCTGACACAAAAGGCCACATATTGTATGATCCCGTTTATTTGAAGACCCAGAATGGGCAAACTCACAAGAGACAGAAAGTAGATTAATGGTCTGGGTAGTGGAGGGGGATGGGGAATGCTTCTTAGTAAGTGCGGGGTTTTCTTTGGGGGTGACGACCGTGTTGTCAGGTTGGGTAGTGAGGATGGTCGCATGACACTGAATATACTAAGTACTACTGAATTGTACATATTGAAAAAATTAAAATGGTAAATTGTATGTTACATATATTTTACCACAATCTAAAAAGAGGAAACCATAATAAATGACAGAAGCCAGAGAAAAACCTCCAACGCCAATGCTTTTAAACCCTGTCATGTAATGCTGTATTTCAACACATTTCTCTAGCAAGTAACAACTTTTCTTGCTCTTAAAAGTTTTGTATTTGAATGTCTTTAGTTGGGTCTGCTCATTTGCCTCAGTAGTTTGCACATTTATTTGAAAGCTCTATTATATCATTCAGGCTTATTTCTATAACTTTGGTTCCCTTTGTATTTGAGTTATAATTCTGCCTTTAAGGCATAATTCTAATGGTGAAAATTCCAGGACAAATCTTAACTTAAGAGAGCATGATGAATCCTGCACTGTTTCTCAAATCTTACTACTTACGAATGAGCATAAACATTTATTATCTGTTTCTAGGCATTTTGCTAATTTGTCATACAAACCTCACAACAATTCTAAGGGGTTTATTTCCCTTTTTTTTTTTTTCATTTAAAGGTGGGGGAATTGAGACTAGAGAGATTAAATAACTTGCCCAAGGGCACTGAACTAATAAGTGGCAGAGCTAATGTTCACACCAAGGTCTAACTCCAGCAAAGTTTTTGTAAGGCCGGTCACCTAATTTCATTCACTCCCCAGTTTTAGTTCCACTATTACTGTCCTTGTTCATCTCAAGAGTCATTTTTGACCATGTGCACAAATTTTTCAAATGACCCTTTCCTTGTGTTTATCTACTCTGCTAGATTTCCATAGTATCTTTCAGTGCTAATGAAATTATGCCTAGACTCCAGATTCTGGCATTCAGGGTTTTTCACACTCCGATCCCAGTCTATTGTCCCAACTTAAGAGAACGTGGTTTTCCATGTCTGTCTTTGTTAACACTGGCTGCTCTAGCTATAATGGCCTTCCCTGCCATTTTTTCCCCCAAAATCCTCTTCTTCCATCAAGTCCAACTCAGGTAGTATCCCTTTCATTCACGGATCTCAGGTATAACTCAGGAACAGAAACTCCGGGAGGCCTTCCTCATCCAGCAGTTTGAGCAACTGGGGTTCCTTAAAATGGAATTGGAAAGCCTTTTTAAATTCCAAAAAAAGAAAGCCTAATTTTAACAGCTATCAGAAAATACATTTTCTTAGATGCTTTCATGCTGGTGAGTACATTTCTCTCGTGACACATGCTAGGGGATTATTTTAAAGAACTATTTTGTTTTGTTTGCAGGTGTTGCTGTGTACACTGGAATGGAAACAAAGATGGCATTAAATTACAAGAGCAAGTCACAGAAACGATCCGCAGTAGAAAAGTAAGAAAACTGTCTATTTTCATTTATTTGCACATAAATATAGCTATGGATGTGCATACTATGTATAAAATATTTTGTGTATAAAAATATTTGATACATATATAATGTCAAGACAAGGTGGTATCCTTGATGATAAGCGTAGTTTCTTAGATCTTTGTAGACATGTGGCATTTTACACAATGTTTAGCATATAGTAGATGCTAAATTATGGCTTTAAAATAAATATTATCCAGTAATAATGGGATCACTTGATCAGATTAATCCTGCAGATAACAATAATAAAACCTGGACAAAATATTTTTAAAAATAACTATTTGACAGCTCTGGAGAATAACAACAACAAAAGACAGAAACTGGCAAAGAATCTACTCTTGAAAGATGGCATCAACAAGGGGAAAATTTTAAGAATGTAGCTTTTTGCCTGAGGGCATTCTCCAATTCATGTACTGCATAAGGCATCAGAAAGCCAGATTTTTTACAGGCCTTTGGAGAAAATTATGTGCGGAGGGGGCCACAGAAGGAAGTGAACTCTAAAACCTGCACATAAATTACGTCTAAAACCTTGCCTGGCCATTAGACCTGCACATGCGCAGGAGCGGCCCCAGTGGGCTCGGCAGCGCAGCAGTTTGTATGAGCAAGCGGAAAGATCTGCTCCGAGTGTTCTGTTGCTGCCTGTTGACGTGCAGCTGTGTTTGGTCTTTGAGCTTAGCCAGTATGTATTTTGGATATTAGCCCCTTGTTGGAGCAGGTATCTTCTGCCATTTGGTTGGTTGTCTTTTTGTTTTGTTGGCAGTTCTTTTGCTGCGCAGAAGCTTTTTCGTTTGATGTAGTCCCATTCATTTCTTTTTCCTTTTACTTCCTTTGCCTTTGGGGTCAGATTCATAAAATCGTCTCTAAGGCCAAGGCCTGTAAGTTTAGTTACTATTTACTCTTCCATGTAACTCATTGTTTCAGATCTTATATTTTGGTCTTGGATCCATTTTGAATTAATTTTTGTACATGGGGACACACTGTAGTCTTGTTTCATTCTTTTGCGTGTGGCTTCCCAGTTTTCCCAGCACCATCTATTGGAGAGGCTTTCTTTTCTCCATTGTATGTTTTTGGCTCCTTTTATCAAAAATTATTTGCCTATATGCATGTTTATTTCTGGGTTTTCAATTCTGTTCCATTGATTGTGTGTATAGTATAGTATTAGCAAAAAGGATAGCTCAATGGAATGAAATAACAAGTTGAGAAATAGACCTATTCATATATGGTCAACTAATTTTCAACCAAAACATCAAGTAAATTCAATGAGGAAAATGATGGTCTTTTCAAAAAACGATATAACAACAATTGGATATCCATAGGGGGGGAAATAATACACCTCAGCTTCTACCTCACACCAAAATGAATCATCTAAACCTAATTTTAGCTGTTTAGATGAAAAGTAAACATCTTTTTCAAGATGAATTGTCTAAACATAAAAGCTGATGCTATAGAAGTTTAGAAGAAAACTTAGGAAGATGCATTTATAATCTGGAGATAAGTCAGTGTTTCTTAGGGTACAGAAAGCAATAACCATTAAAGAAAATTATAAATGTCCATGAAATTAAAAGTTTTGCTCATCAGACTGTTCATTTAAGGAAAGGAACAAGGAAGCTATCAACTGGGAGACAATATCCACAAACATCTGATAAAGGACTTGTATCCAAAACGTATAGTAATTTGTAAAAACTCCTATAAATCCACTAAAAAGAAAAACAGCCCAATGAAGAAAATGTGTAAAAGATGAAGCAGGTACTTCACAAAGAAAATATACAAATGGCCAATAAGCACATAAAAAAATGTTTGACATCATTCATCATGAGCGAAACACAATCTAAAACTACAAAGAGATACCACTTACTGGAAATGCTGAAAGTTAAAAAGATGAAAAGTTCTAAGCATTGGCAAGGATCTGGAGTAACTGGATCTCTTCTAAATCTATAGGGCAAAGAGGAAATCTCAAGGAAAACTGTTAAAAATATGTAGAAGTCAGTGAAAATAGTGTGTTAAATTTTCTAGGATGCAGCTAAAGTGAAACAGAACCAATAGGTTATATATAGGAGGAGATTATTATAGGAATTGGCTCAGAGGGTTATGTAAGCCATAAGGCCCAACAACCTTCCATCTGCAAGCTAGAGAACCAAGGAAAGCTGACGATATAATTCAGTGTGAATCAAAGGCCAGAAAACCATGGGGCCAGGTATAACCTGGAGTCCATAGCCCTGAGAACCAGGAACTCTGATTGCCCAGCTGAAAGAGAGAGAGAGAATTTGCTCTACCTCCCCCTTTTTTGTTCCATGTGGTCCTCAGTTGATTGGATGATGCCTGCCTACCTTGGTGAGGACATATCACTTTGTTAAGTCTACTGAATCAAAGATGAATCTGTTCTAGAAACACTCTCACAGACACACTCATAAATAGTGTTTTACTGGCTATATGGGCCTCCCTTAGCTCAGTCAAGTTGACGCATAAAATTAATTGTCACTGCCCTGGTTGGTGTGGCTCAGTTGGAGTATCGTCCCTTAAAACGAAAGGTTGCAGGTTCAGTTCCTGGTCAGGGCACATGGGTGGTTGTATGTCCCTGGTCGGGGCGCATATGAGTACAAAGGCAACCTCTGATTGTTTCTCTCCTTCACTCTCTCCCTCCCTTCCCTTCTCTCTAAAGTCAATAAGTGTGTCCTTAGGTGAGGATTTAAAAAAAAATCGTCACAGCACTAAATGCGTGTATTAGAAAAGAAATACCAATGACAGGAACTGAAATTAAAAACAGTACTATCTGCAGTCGTTCACCAAAAAAGAAATACCTAGATGTATATCTAACAAAATAGAGGATCTGAATGCTGAAAATTATAAAATGCTGGTGAAAGAAACAAAGACCTAATATTAATCTTGGCTAGTGAAATATTGTGATGTTAAGCTAGCCCAGTGAAAAGAAGAGGGGTTCTATAGTCAGTTCCTGACCTGTGTGATTTTGAGGAAATTTACAGGATGATCTTTGGGCTTTGGTCTTCATTGAGAAGGATGTAATCTCTTCCTCACAGAGTTTTTATAAAGATTAGACAAATTAGTAGATGAAATAAAAGTTGTATAAATCTTAATGCTATCAAGATGTTAGTTATTTTTATACTTAAAATTATTAAGTCCTGAAAATATAAAAAATCTTAGAATAATTACTTACACACACAGAAAAAAAGTCAGATTAGCATTTTGAACAGTAATATAGCTATAATAAATAGGCTTATAATCTTATGTATTAGTTATTTTATTGCTAGTAATTAGATTTTATTGAATGGTCATTTCTGAAAAACAAAGATTCAGTCCTTTAAATAGCTGCTATAATATCATATATTTTAATATCTTGTTTAATATCAGTATTACTTTCCAAGCCGTGTATAGTAACACATAATTGGTATGTTTTATATTTTCTTGTTCTCATTTCAGGTCAATGAATACATTTTTGATAATTTATCTAATAATCCTTATTTCTGAAGCGATCATCAGTACTATCTTGAAATATACGTGGCAAGCTGAAGAAAAATGGGATGAACCTTGGTATAACCAAAAAACAGAACATCAAAGAAATAGTAGTAAGGTATTTTATGGTGCTCTTCACTCTGCTGTAAAGGAAACTATTGTTTAGTTAGTTCTTTGGTAGTGACTTCTGATAGGAGTGACCACTATGACCTTCCTAAAACCATTACCACTGAAGGGTGACAAAGGGACATTGCATACCTGAAATCAACACAAAATGTTGAAAGTAAACTGTAAATGAAAATAAAAAGGAACAATGTAAGTGGGGAAAAAAAGGACATTGCAAAAGAAGAGTACCAACCTGTTGGTACTAGTGTGCTTTTTGCATTTTAGGATGTAAGCAGTTATATTTTCTGCGGTGTGACTTGAATAGTGATAAGACATTATAAAAATTTAAATCATCTGTATTAGCATTCCACTTGAATATTACAAATTTAGTTCTTATTCCTGTGTACTGTAAGTGAAATAAAGAGTAACTTGATTTATTTTCAATTCTGTCAGAATTATTCAAGGAATCTTACTGTCAATCAATTGATGGTATCAAGTCATAACACAAATCATGTCGTACAGAGGGTTTTTTTTTGTTTTTTTTTAATATATTTTATTGATTATGCTATTACATTGTCCCATTTTCCCCCTTCATTCCCCTACACCCTGCACACCCTCTCCTACCTACATTCCCCCGCTTTAGTTCAGGTCCATGTGTCATAAGTTCTTTAGCTTCTAAATTTCCCATATTATTCTTGCCTTCCCCCTGTCTATTTTCTACCTACCATCTGTGCTACTTATTCTCTGTACCTTTTCCCCCTCTCTCCTCCTCCCACTCCCCTGTTGTTAACCTTCTATGTGATCTCCATTTCTGTGGTTCTGTTCTTGTTTTGGTTGTTGCTTAGTTTGTTTCTGTTTTTGTTTTAGGTGTGGTTGTTAGTAACTGTGAGTTTGCTGTCATTTTACTATACATGTTTTTTATCTTCTTTTTCCTAGATAAGTCCCTTTAACATTTCATATAATAAGGGCTTGGTGATGATGAACTCCTTGAACTTGACCTTATCTGAGAAGCGCTTTATTTGTCCTTCCATTTTACATTAAAGCTTTGCTGGATAGAGCAATCTTGGATGTAGGTCCTTGCTTTTCATGACTTGGAATACTTCTTTCCAGCCCCTTCTTGCCTGTAAGGTCTCTTTTGAGAAATCAGCTGACAGTCTGATGGGAACTCCTTTGTAGGTGACTGTCTCATCTCTTGCTACTTCTAGAATTCTCTTCTTCATTTTAATCTTGGTTAATGTAATTATGATGTGCCTTGGTGTGTTCCTCCTTGGGTCCACCTTCTTTGGGACTCTCTGGGCTCCCTGGACTTCCTGGAAGTCTATTTCCTTTGCCAGATTGGGGAAGCTCTCTTTTATTATTCATGCAAATAAGTTTTTCACTTGTTGCTCTTCCTCTTCCCCTTCTGGTACTCCTATGAATTGGATGTTGGAACGTTTAAAGATGTCCTGGAGGTTCCTCAGCCTCTCCTCATTTTTTTGAATTCTTGTTTCTTCATTCTTTTCTGTTTGGTTGTTTCTTTCTTCCTTCCTTCCGGTCCACTCCATTGATTTGAGTCCCAGTTTTCTTCCCATCACTATTGGTTCCCTATGCAGTTTCCTTCATTTCACTTAGCATAGCCTTCATTTTTTAATCTAATTTGTGACCAAAATCGACCAATTCTGTGAGCATCCTGATCACCAGTGCTTTGAACTGTGCATCTGATAGGTTGGCTACCTGTTCGTCGCTTAGTTGTTTGCTCTGGAGCTTTGATCTGTTCTTGCATTTGGGCCTTTTTTTTGGGGGGGTCTTGTCACGCCTGTTACGAATGAGGGGCAGAGCCTTAGGTGTTCACCAGGGTGGGGTAACCCAGTCACTTGAGTTGTGATGCTGTGTGTGGGGATGGGTGCCAGAGGGAATAATGGCTCTTACTCCACTCTGTTGAATTTCAGTCTCTTCTGCTGCTTCTCCTAAGCAAACTAGGCCTTTCTGGTGCTGATTCCCGGTGGATGGGCTTATGTGCATTCTAGGACCCTGTGGGTCTCTCCAGCAAACTCTCCTGTGAGGCTGAGAGTCTCTCCCGGCACCTCAACCCCCACAGGTGTTTTCAGTTGGTGTTTTGAGGCTTTATTTCCCCGAGCTGGGACCCTGGGTTGCTCGGTCTGTCTTGCTCCCCAGTTTCACCTGGTTTATCTGCACCCCAATGTGGGACCACCCAGTCAGCCAGTTGCCTTGGGTGCCATGCCCCGCTTCACAATCGCTACCTCTCTGGGTCTGCCCGTTGCTACCCTGTGCCCGGGGTCCACCCGCTGCCATCTTTCATGCCCAGGGTTTGTCAGCTGCTGTCTCTCGTGCCCGGTGCCACCGTATTTTTTGCTGAGACCCCTCTCCACCTGACTGCCGGACGCCACCCCTCCTACCCAATTCCGCCCCTCCTACCAGTCTGGATGAATGTGTCTATTTTAACTCCTTGGTTTTCGGACTTCCATACAGTTCAATTTTCTGTCAGTTCTGGTTGTTATTTTGTTTCTAAATTGTTGTTGTCCTTATTTTGGTTGTGCGAGGAGGCACAGTGTGTCTACCTACACCTCTATCTTGGCCAGAAGTCTCTTGTACAGTTTTAAACTGATTAAATATGGACTACCAGCAGAATTTAACCTACAATTTTGGTGACTAGTAGTTCTCCAAATTTCACTTCAGATTAAAATACAAATATTAAAATACAGATTCGAATCTCAGGAGACCACACAGCAGATAATCACTGGGACACATCTGCAGTTCCTTTGCCAGAGTGCGTGTTACCATTTGGTTTCGCTGTGCCATTGAAATAGGCTTTTCTTTTTACGACCTGGAATTGTAAGAATTTTAAATTCTAGCAGTTCTAGCGTGGCAATTATTTTTTAACTTTTAAAAATTACAGTCAATTTTTAGTTATCTGTAATTTTGAAGAGTAGTAGAATGGTAAGCATATTCCAGAGATTATAATTAAAAATTTGCCAAAAGCAGTTTCAGTCACACCAGGCTTTTTGTTAGCTTCTGAAAAGTAAGAAATTAAGTAATTTTTTAAGAAATTAAGTAATTTGAGTTTTACTTTATTTGAGTCTAATGGACAATAAAACTACCAAGGAAGTGTGTTAAAAAGAGTTCAATAAATGAATTTTAATTCATGAGACTATTCCGCTTCAAAATATAGTTACTGGTTTGTTTAGACATGCAACTTTGTGATAATTTTCTACAATAATACTGGAAATACTCTCATATTTTCACTTATCAAACAATCATGTTTTTCCTCTAGATTCTGAGATTTATTTCAGACTTCCTTGCCTTTTTGGTACTCTACAATTTCATCATTCCAATTTCATTATATGTGACAGTAGAAATGCAGAAATTTCTTGGGTCATTTTTTATTGGTTGGGATCTTGATCTCTATCATGAAGAATCAGATCAGAAAGCTCAAGTCAATACTTCAGATCTGAATGAGGAGCTTGGACAGGTAAGTGACCTTTTGATTTATTTTTCTGATTTGTTGTTTTTATCAAAACAATACATGTACAAAAAAACAGTAAAAAAGAAAATACTACAAGGCTTACACCAAAGGACAGCCCTACTTTGCTCCATACCTAATTTTATTTACCATTTTTAAATTTCGAAGCTGTTTCTTCCATTATCTGGTACCCTATTTCTATATAGTAGTCCTTCTAGAGTTTTACATTTTAGAAATTATTTACTATGCAACATAAAAATAAAACTCTCACACTACTTTCACACACATACCCTGACACATACCCATTTTGCCTCCCAACAGACCCCTCCCCCGTAGTGTTGTATCACAATTTGGGATTTAATAAATATTCATTTATTAGCATTATCTTAACTGTTTTAGTATTACTAATTTTGGAAATAGACTTAAGGAAATAGAGACCTACTGTTTTTGTTTGACATAACACTATGAACACAAAGGTTTGGGGGCGGTTTTTGTTTTCTATCTCTAGGTGGAGTATGTGTTTACAGATAAAACTGGCACACTGACCGAAAATGAGATGCAGTTTCGGGAATGTTCAATTAATGGCGTAAAATACCAAGAAATTAATGGCAGACTTGTATCCGAAGGACCAACACCAGACTCTGCGGAAGGAAGCTTAAGTTATCTTAGTAGTTTATCCCGTCTGAACAACTTACCCCGTCTTACATCCAGTTCTTCTTTTAGAGCCAGTCCAGAAAGTGAAACTGAACTGGTAAGCAAGGTTAAATTAATAAACAGGAATGTCATTGGAAATGGTTGTCTGTATTAGTGGGGCAAGAAATATGTATTTGAAATGTATATCCTTTGATTTAATACTAAAAATTTATAGTCAGAACCCATTTTAACTTGTCACTTCATATGTGTTTACATCAGTTCTCTTGGTATTTAAGTTAAGGAAAGTCCTTACTGCCTTGAAGTGAAGAAGACTTTGCTGGAAAATAGAGTTTAAATTTATTTAATACTTCCTGAGACCTCACTTCTTCAACAAAAGAGGTTTCACTTTAACTTACAACTTGGCTGTGCCTCCCTCCTAAAAAATTAGGAGTCGTAAGCAAATGTGACACTTCACTCTTTAAAGTCAGAAGCAGCCAGCTGTTACTTAGGCAACTCAAGATTGTAGAATTGTTATTTTAGTTCTTACGTTACAAATTGTTAATTGTGTTTAATTGCATTTTTTAGAATTCTGTTTCTGGTTTCCTAAATGTTATTTGGGAATAGTATTTATGGTGTGAATATTAATTATGTTTCTGCAGATTAAAGAACATGATCTCTTCTTTAAAGCAGTCAGTCTGTGTCACACTGTACAAATTAGTAATGTTCAAACCGATGGCATTGGTGATGGTCCCTGGCAGTCCAACCTTGCACCCTCCCAGCTGGAGTACTATGCATCTTCACCAGACGAAAAGGCTCTAGTGGAAGCTGCTGCAAGGTAGGTTAGTCTGATTTCCAGATCAGCAGAAAAATGCCTTTTAAGTAAAAATGTGAAAGTACTAGATTAAATTGTCGGACAAAATTCATAAACACATAAAGGTAGAATTGTAATTTAAATTTTTAAGGAGAATTTGAAATGTGTCATTTCGTTAAGCTTGCAGTAGAGTCAGTCATGTTTTGAAGTGATCTCTAAAAAATCTTGTTATTATCAAATATGAATAATAAGAGTTGTGAGAATATATGTGTCTATATCATTTTGGACCTACTCTGATCCTTCAAGTTCTTAAAAATAATGCCATATTGAAAGGAAATATTTCAAAATACGTCTTAAACTTATGTTTTAAATATTTTTATTCAAGCTAAGTTAGAATGATGTATTGTGAAATATAAAATAAATATTCCTTAAATTTTTATATATTTTTCTCCTTTTAATCCCTAGAATGGGCGTTGTATTTATTGGCAGTTCTGAAGAAACTATGGAAGTTAAAACACTTGGAAAGCTGGAACGGTAATTTTTTTCTATATTGTAATTTTCTATATATCATGAGCATTTAGTATAGAGTAGATACAGGTGAATTGGGGCCTACAGGCTAGATCTGCCCTACAGCCTGTTTTTATATAGTCTCCAAATCCCACATTTTTAAAGGGTTGTTAAAAAAAAGAATATGCAACAGCAACTACATATGTCATACAGAACCTAAAATACTGTCTGGCCTTTTACAGAAAAAGTTTACTGACCCAGCACTAAAACGATGTTGTTATTATTACATTGTGTCTCATCACAGTGATAACAGTATCCGTTCTGAATCTTTCATCTGTATTTTAGCTTAATGGTTTTTGAATTTATGTGTTTATTTCTACACACTTCTGGGTAATGAGATTCCTGCATTTCTTGCTAATAAAGAAAAACTTTCTTACATTTTCTATTATTTTACCTTTTAAACATTAAAGAAAAGCTATTTTGTTTCCACTGTATGATAAATTAGACCATTCTTAGTACATTTGGATCTTTCTTTCATGGTTTTATCAATTTCAGTCATCTCAGCTACAGCTGTGCATTTTCGAAGTATGCTTTTACAGCTAAGTAGGGCTTACTCTTTGGCTCCTTTCATGTGGGAGCCTATCTAGCTCATTCTATCAACTTATAAACCATCATTCCAATCAGTGTTTTTCAGCATTGTATATGAACATCATTGTATAAATTCATCCAGAATACTTTTCAATCCACACCTGACCCATACACACAGATTCTTTTACAGCTCCTTAGAAAGGCATTTGACCCCTGCCCATATAAATATATTCTGTCTCAGGGTCAGAATCACTGCTGTGATGAGCCTCTGTTACTCATGTGAGTGTGATGTATTTCTCAGGTGTGTCTGAGCAGAAGAAAGAGTCAAGGATCTGTCACCTTTTTTAGTGAGAAAGACATGGAACTGGGCCTATCTGGGTTTCAGTCCTTGCTCTGCCACTCACAGGGTTATTTGACCTCAGGCAAAGTACGTGGTCTGTCTTAGTTTAATAGTCCTCATTAGTAAAAAGAGGTAAGACCTACCTCCTCTGGTTCTCATGGGTATTAAAGAGCATAAGAAAGTCAAGTTCAGGGCATTTGGCGAGTACTCAATAAATATTCCTTCTTTCTATTTCTATAACCAGTCATCTTGAAAATGTAGTTGAGGTTAATTTCGTGTTCTAAATTAACCATTTTTATCTTTTATAGGGATTCTTTCTAAATATTTACTTAATGTTATTCAAAAAAGTAAAGTTTTGTCGTATCTTTTTTTTCATTAGGTACAAACTGCTTCATATTCTGGAATTTGATTCAGATCGTAGGAGAATGAGTGTAATTGTTCAGGCACCTTCAGGTAATCAACCTAAACTTTTACGAATTTTTATTTATCTAATATTAAGAGCTTGATAACTCATTTTTCTTTTTAGGTGAGAAGTTTTTATTTGCTAAAGGAGCTGAATCATCAATTCTCCCTAACTGTATAGGTGGAGAAATAGAAAAAACCAGAATTCATGTAGATGAATTTGCTTTGGTGAGTGCAAATTTCTATTATTTAAAAACTCTGAAAGATACATAAATACATATATATATATGTATGTGTATATATATGTGTGTGTGTATATATTTGAGAGATTGGGAGTTTTGTTTTTGCATTAATTTGTCAAAAATTAGAGAGTTATGTGTTGGCTCCATATTTTGTTAAAAATTAACTTTAACCTGCTAAAATGTGTCTTCTTTTTGAACCTATTATACTCAGGGCACTTGTAGCTGCAAGGACCACTCAAATTACTATATAAAAAAGTGGAGAGAGTTATTAAAAGAATACAGAGGAATTCAAGGATGTAGAGACACTGGAACCCTCATACATTGGTGGTGGGAATCTAAATGATATGGCTACTTTAGAAAATGGTTTAGCAGTTTCTCCCACAACATGGAGTATAATACGTGACCCAGCAATTCCACACCTAGGTATACACCTGAGAGAATTGATGACTTATGACTACACAAAAACTTGTACACAACTGTTCTTAGCAGCATTACCTGTAATGGCCAAAAAATGGAAGCACCCAAATGTCCATCATTGATGAATGGGTTAAACAGTGTGTCATATCCGTATAGTGGACTGTTATGTGGCTATTGAAAGAAATAAAGTACTGATATAGCCTACAAAATGGATGAACCTTGAAAAGATTACATGGAGTGAAAGAAGCTGGTCACAGAAGGCCACAGAGTCCATTTATATAGAAATAAGCAAACTCAGAGTGGTTGCCAGACTCAGGAGGAAGGGGAGAAGGGGTAATGTCTGCTCATGGATATGGGGTTCCTTTGGCTGTGATGAAAATGTCCTGGAATTAATTACTAAAGATAATTATACAACTCTCTGAATTCACTGAAAACTACTGAAATATTCTTTTTAAAGGAATGAATTTTATGGTACATGAATTATGTCTCTCAATGAAAGAATGTAGGAGAATCTTTCAGAAACAAAGTATGCAAGTTATATAGAACAGGAAAATTATTAAGCAGCTCTCAGTCTTAGGACCTCATGATCTCTCACTGCTGCATTTCTGTAAATGTATGCCATATACTCTTCTCTACCCAGCTGCCTCCTTCACCTCTGGTTTCTTTTTTCCCATTACTCCCAATATTTCTTTTTCCCATATTTCCCAGTATGGTTCCCTAATTGTTGATGACCTGATTCATCTACCACACTGTAACATGCATGGACCAAAGACATGCTCCACCTAACTGTCATTTCAGTATTCAGAACAGTGCCAGCATGTAGTTGGCACCCAGTAAATGTGTGGTGTAGAATGAACTAATTAAGTTCATATGTTAATAAACCTCATAGTCCCTTAACTGCTATTTAAGAGAAACAGTTATAAAACTTACAGGTGTGGGTCACTTGTAAGTCAAGGAATGCCACTTTTTAGAAATCTGCTAAATAATGTTACATAAGACTTTAAAATCTCCCTTTCCAAGTTCTGTTACTAGAATACTTAATTTGGATTTTTCTAAGGAAAATATGTAGCAAGAAAAGGAACTCTTTAAAATAGACTTCTAGATTTAAATACTAACTTTCAAATATCAATACCATAAAAACTTGAACCCAGTAGGATCAGAAAATCCAATATATAATTTTAAATTTTGTGTAATTCCAATTCACCAGTGAAGATGTAATGGTGCAATTTAAAATCATTCAGTCACTCTAGAAAGTACTGTTTGATAATGGCCACCTTGCAGACTTCTTTATTTGAATTGCAAATATGTCATACCATAAACCCTCAGGAACTTATGGTTCCCTGTGCTTAAAAAATTCTTTTGAAGTAGGTGGAGGGGATTTGTGATGGTTAAAACAGGAAAGTAAAACCTGGGGCTGGACAGTCAGTTGTGAAGGTACCATTGTGGAACTCCCTGGCTTTCCAGGTTTAATAACCACAGGAAAGATAATCTTGTGATTCTCTCTGTTCTCTAACATTCTGCAGTTCAGTGGCCTTAATTGTTTGAGAAAGTTTTAAGAAGTCATCAGAAATTGAAAGACTTATGATAATATATGTTCCATAACTCATATCACTAGGACATTGTGACACTTTCTGTCACTAGATGATAGTACTTTTTAAATTATTTGTAATTGACCTTTGGTAATGAGGTCTTCAGTTTTATTTCAGTGACTTCTTGATTCCATATTAGTTGTTTCCACTTGATTTTTGTCTTTAATTTTTCTCTTTCAGAAAGGGCTAAGAACTCTGTGCATGGCCTATAGACAGTTGACATCTAAAGAGTATGAGGTCATGGACAGACGCCTGTTTGAAGCCAGGACTGCCTTGCAGCAACGGGAAGAGAAATTGGCAAATGTCTTCCAGTTCATAGAGAAAGACCTGATATTACTCGGAGCTACAGCAGTAGAAGACAGGCGAGTATCAGATAAACGGGCAATATCATTTTTCTCTCATCAGAATTTTTTTAGCTGTTTCTGATTTATGACATAAATTTCACTTATTAACATGCTATAATAACTTATTATATTTAAAATCAGAATAGAGAGTTAAAGCCTTTTCTTCCAGTTTGGTATGTATAATTTTTCTTCTGGCAAGTCTCTGAAATAGATGAAAGATGTATAATTTTGCCTGTAAACGAAATTTTAGGATACTCCTCAGTGTGTGCCATACAAAGACTTTAAGCACCTGCTTAATTCTTCAGCCTCACCGTCCCCCACTGCATCCTTCCACTTTGTGCTTCGGTAGTACCAAACTGGCTGCGGTTCTCGGAACAACAGCTAAGTTAAAACTGTTCGATTTTATGGCTTTGCTCCTTGGCAAGGCTACCCATTTTTGAATACCTAGTTATAAAGTACATTTCAAATATTATTCCACTCCAGTAAGACCTTTCCTTACTTCTAACAGGATTTAAAAGGCTCTTTCTGTGAAGTCTCTCTATTTCGTAGATCTGTGTTGTCCTTGTGGTGGTATATTAAAATTATGTGCTTAAAGATTTTCTTCTCTATTAGCCTGTGAATTCCTTGAGGTCCATTTATTCCCTGTCTTTTTTCTGAGTATCAGTCTCGATGTATTTTTTAATTTCTTGAGTTAAATTAAGTTAGGTGAATTAAATTGAATTCTATGAATTCTGTTATATTTTTCTCTGCCTCTTAGGTCTATGGGTATTCACAGTCTAATTTTTGAACTGCTGATCTGAGAGATTTCCTTATCAAAAAGAAAAATCTTAAAATTTGAAATGTAAGACTTTCTTACATAATAGTTTATGTAGTTTATATTTACTTAACTTGGTTCTGTAAAAATCATCTTTGAAAATATACTCTTAAAATATGAGGTTGGAAATTTTTTTATGTTACATAGGTGATCACTGATTTGGTTATTTCTGTCTTCCTTAATGGGAAAAAATTTCAGTTATAGTACTGAACTGAATGTTATTATAACAATTCCTAGGTCAAGAAGTCTAGAATTTACCTTATACTATTTGATTTATACTTAAAATACAATCAGAAAAGTATTTCTTACTGCTAATTTTGTTTCTTATTTTCAGACTACAAGATAAAGTTCGAGAAACTATTGAAGCATTGAGAATGGCTGGTATAAAAGTATGGGTACTTACTGGAGATAAACATGAAACAGCTGTTAGTGTGAGTTTATCATGTGGCCATTTCCACAGAACCATGAACATCCTTGAACTTATAAACCAGAAATCAGACAGCCAGTGTGCTGAACAGTTGAGACAGCTTGCCAGAAGGTAAGAATATAATTATGTGGATCATTGAGTTTTGAGGAGTAAGCAAACTGTGGCCCACTGCCTGTTTTTTATAGTCTCTGAGCTCAAAATAATTTTTACATTATTTCATGATGAAAAAGAATCTAAAAATAATATTTCACGTTGTGAAAATTATCATATGTTATTCATCAGGGATACTGGCCTATAGTTTTCTTTCTTTGTAGTGTCTTTATGAATGGAGTTTGCCTGGGAAGAAACTTTTGCTGGAACACAGCCACATTCATTTATTTACACGTCATCAATGAAGGCTTTTGCTCTGTGGCAGAACAGTTGAGTAGTTACAGCAGAGACCTCATGAAGCACTTTTTTCATTTCTCACTGTTGCTTGATACACTTCAAGTCACAGTGACAAAATTATAACTCTGTAGTGTCTTGAGCACCACACGTATTGCCATAGGACAGTTTACTATATTTTAGTTATCGGTATTTACTCATCAGCTCCAAACAAGAAAAATGGACTTTTAGTATACTTTTAAAGCACAGTGGAGTATTTATTATTTTATCAAATTAGATGCAGAGCATTGTATTATTCAGTTACACTTTAGTATACTACCTGTTTAAAAAGACATTCAAAGCGAAATATAAAATCTCATTACAGATTGTTCTGTTGTATTAAAATGTAAAATTTCATTACAGAATTCAACATTAAAAGACAGACATTTGCAACTGATTTTGATGGGGAGCGTTAAACCCCAGTTAAGCAAAATGTTATTCCCCCTCCCCGCTAAAATAATTTTCATTCTTCTCATTAGTAGATTTGTACTGTTTTTAAATTATACTCTGTTAATTTTACATTTTTTACTTAATAAAATTTTTTTTGTCTTTTTCGTTATAAGTACCTGCATAGTATCCTCAGTTTAGCCTCTTGGCCCACAAAACCTAAAACTGAAATATTTACTTTGGGCCTTTTACACAAAACTTGTGCAACTCCTGATCCAGTTCACATGACCAAATTGGGAAATCACTCTGCACTCTGCTATTCAAAGATAAGTTCATAAATATTTGTACCCTGAATTCATTCTCTCTTTTTTTCTAAATCTTTTAAATATGCAGATCAACTTCATTTCAGAGCCCCCAACTGATGCAGTCTAATTTTTCCACAATAAATTGGGTAGTGCTACCATGTAAGACTCGGGGTTGCTTATATGCAGATATTTAGGTCTCTTCACTTTCCCGCCATTTGCAGTTTTGAGAGACTAGCGCAGAAAAACAAATGCAAAACGGCAATGCCACAGCTTCAGTGCACATTCCGTGCTTTATTTACACTTGTTAATACACACATTGATAGGCAATAACTTCGGATTTTCTTAAAGAAAAAAGTATGTATGGGATGTTTTAAATAATACTATTCTCAGAGGATTATTTGCTTGAGTTCAAAAAGGTGATTGATCTGGGTAATTATACTACAGTTGGTGAGCATTGCGAACACCACTGGGACTGCCTAAACATTGAAGTCCTATATGTCAAAGAGAACTTAAAACAAAATAAATCTTCAGAATCATTGGCTTAGTATACAAGGGGGGCAAAAGTAGGTTCACAGTTGTTTGCATGGAAAATGATGTAATAATTAATAAATGATAATACAAGAATAAACTGTTTCGTGTACTCAATTGTAAACCTATGTTCATGTACCCCTGTACTCCTACTGAAATATTCCTGACTACAAAAGTAATGTCCACTTAAAAAACGCTGGAAATGATAAAGAAAATTATGCTGGTTAGTAATGTAATACAGTTATCTAAAGATAATTGTTGTTTGTAGTTTTGAATATATTCTTTAAGTCATATATATTACTTTCAGTGAACCTTTTAAGATCATAGATATTATTCATTTCCTTTTTTTGTACAGAAGCTATGATACAAAGTGAAGACTATACTTTAAAATGAATCCTAGTCTTGGTATATGAGATTTTTATTTTATTTTAAAGATACCATCTTTTCGGTGGAGTGTATTTCCTGAGATAATCATATAAGTCAATATGATTTTGATTTCAGACTTCCAGGAAGTATGTATTCTAAAAATTCTGAATAGAACAAAGAATTCCATACCTTTGAAAGCTTTAGTTTATATATCCATTTTTTCACGAACATTTTGGTATCTCCTATCTAGACAGTGGAAGACACGGTCATATATAAGGTATTTATTTATATATTGCTGACTCTCAAAATACTTACATTATAGGAAAAACAAAAGTAAATATATTGTGATAGACCTATTCCAACTGAATTACAACTGAGGCAAGAACAAAGTTGTGGGTGGACAGGAGAGGGAAGGTTAACCTAGACACCGTTCTGCGGAAGCATCTGTGACTATGTTGCCTCCCAAGAAATACACTGTTAATTGGTCAGAGAGTGACACCAAGAAGCAGACTGTATGCAAATGCCCAGAGCTGAGAGCCTCAAAGAACTGGTGGTAGTTATGACCAGAGAATGGAATAGGTGGGAGAGGATATGGGAAGTACTGCAACATAAGGCTACACAGATGAGATGATGCTACCTACTGTGTGCCAGACCTGTGAAGACCTTTTCCACGTTTCATAAATATTATCCCATAGATTGTGAGATAATATGCCGATTTACGAAGCCTATCTGGAGGGAACCCCAATTTCGTGTGCGTTGGGAAGGTTCTCGAGAAAAACTGCTCTGCTCTGTCCCACCCTTGGCTGCTCCCTTTTGTGTTCAGAGAGTGCTTAGGCTGAACATACTGGGAAAAGAACCAGTTGCTAAGTAAAGTTTGCCCAGTAGGGAGTCACTGCAGGTGTTGATTTCAGATACTGGAGAATAAAGGAAAATACATTTTTTAGAAGTTTACATTGTAAAAGTGAATTGTTTACTAACTAGTTGCAGTGCAACACAATGGTGATTAGGCATACTGTGAAACACATTTTAACTTAAAAAAGTTTTGTTAGTATTACAAGTCTCAAATCTAGCAATATATTGTTTAGTTTTTGTAGATTATTGCTCATTTAGTACTTTTCTCACTTCTCATTTAAAAATGGAAATACATACAGCCACTAGGGAAAAATAAGTATGGAGGTTTCTCAAAAAATTAAAAATATAACTATTATATGATCCAGCAATCCCTTTTTCCTTTTCCTTTCCTTTCCTTTCCTCCTCCTCCGAGGACATACCCATTGATTTCAGAGATGGGGGAAGGGAGGGTGAGAAACAGTGATAGGTTGCCTCTCAGGTGGGGACCGAACCCACAACTTAGGCGTGTGCTCTAACCAGGAATCAAACCCCTGAGCTTTCTGTCTACAGAAGGGTGCTTTAATCAACTGAGCCACACCAGCCAGGGCCAGCAGTCCCACTTCTGAGCATATATCCAGAGATATATCCAGAGGAAATGAAATCACCATCTTGAAGACATTTGCACCCCCGTGTTTTATTGCAGCGTTATTCCCAGTAGGCAAGAATAGAAATAGCCTAAGTGTTCACTGATGTATGTATGAATGGGTAAAGAAAGTGTGATATGTGTATATACAGGGGTGGACAAAAGTAGGTTAATAATAAATAAACAAACATGCAAAAATAAACTTTTCATGTACTCACAACTGTAACCGTACTTTAGACCACCCCTGTATACAAAAAAACATTCAGCCATAAAAAGAAGGAAATCTTGCCTTTTGTGACAAAATGGTAGGATCTTGAGGGCTTTACCTTAAGTGAAATAAGTCAGAGAAAGATATATGCTTGTATGTGGAATCTAAAAAAGCCAAACTTACAGAAATAGAGAGTAGAATGATAGTTGCCAGGGGCTGGGATGTGGGGAAATGAGGAAGTGATGGTCAAAGGGTACAGACTTCCAGCTTATACACAACATGAATAAATTCTGGGGATCTCATATACAGCTGGTGGCTGTAATGAACAGTACTGGGTCAATTTTTGGAAAGTTTTTAAGAGAGTAAGGCGATCATAAATGTTATCACCACACACAGAAAAAGGTAATTGCATGAGGGGGTGGAGGTGGTAACTGATCTTATGTTTGGTTTAGTTTTTGTTTGGTTTACTTATGGTAATTAGTTTAGTTTAGTTATGGTAATTATTTCCTAATAATATGAATTAAACTTACATGTGTTGTATGTCCCGTCTCAGTAAAGCTGGGGAAGAATAAAAGTGAAATGGAAGGATATTTCCTGGTAGCAGTGTGTGCTGCATCGTGAACCCAGTGGTGACCTGCAGTGCGCTGCGCTTGTGGTGGATGTAGCGCGGTGCTCCTTTGACTGCTGGCCTTCAGCAACATGAAGGAGCTTGCACCAGAATGTGGATTTGTGCACTGCTTCTTTCATCGAGAGATCTTACTGTGAAAGGAGAGTGGGGAGAAACAGTGGAACAAAATAGTGTGCTCAGTCATGTGGCTAGTGTACATACTGATGCAAGCTTCTTACCTTTTCCTAGCAGCAGATAGTGTTGCCCAGCTGCCAGTCATCAGCCCATGCTTTGAGTAGTACTCATTAGCATGTGCCCCTAAGGCAGTTGTTATCCATGTTTCACCGTACAGTAATCTCTCAAGTCCCAGTTCATTCTAGGAATTAATATCAAGAGCAGCTATGATTCTTTTATTTGTTTGCTTCCTACTTACACATAACTTAGCTCATGAATTTCCCTGAATATTTTTTATTTAACTTTTTAAAATCATGATTTACTAAATGAAACTCATAATGTTTTTATTTTTGTAAGACTTTATACTGACAATTTGGGAGAACATACTCAGATTATACATTATAATTCACATTTAGAAAATACAGTTACTTAACTATCAGTTCATTGTGAAATTGAATATCATCTGTTTTATTCATAATATCAGTCACTCTCAGTTCTACTTACTCTTAATTTCAAGGTAATACAACTCAGTTTCTTCCTGACGTATTAGTTTTGTAATAATAAAGTCTGTAGATGAATGGTCTGTCTTTCAGTAAGAATCTTTTGTTTACTGAGTATAAATAATATGACTTCAAAGTGTCTTACAGAGGATATAATTATTTTCTGTTTTAGAATTACAGAGGATCATGTGATTCAGCATGGACTGGTGGTGGATGGGACTAGTCTGTCTCTTGCACTCAGGGAGCATGAAAAACTGTTTATGGATGTTTGCAGAAATTGTTCGGCTGTATTGTGCTGTCGTATGGCACCACTGCAGAAAGCCAAGGTATGTTTGTGTTAATAAAAGTTTCATAAGGATGTATAGATCTAAAAATATTCTTTAAGGTTAATGCCTTATCTAGTTCCATTTGGTGGCATGCAGTATGTGAGTTAGTTAACTATTAGGAGTTAGTCATTTCTCATGTTATGAATTTTAACTATGTACATTAGACCATTTGAACTATCAGAGTGAATAAAGTTTCAGCTGTTCATAATGACCTAGAACGACTGTGATGGGCAGCAGTTTGTGATTTTCCTGAGATACAGATTTGAACTGCGATAATTACTTTCACAAGTTAGTTACTTACCTATTGAGGGCGCCTATGAGACTTTAGTTCACGTGCACCTTCAAGTGATTCTATTGATCTCTGTTCATTCTTGCATTCTTGTGAAGTGATAATTCTCTTTGTTAAAAATAGCTATTAAGTGCCCAGCCGGTGTGGCTTGGTTGGTTGGAATGTCTTCCGTGCACTGAAAGGTTGCAGGTTCAATTCCTGGTCAGGGCACACATATCTAGGTTGCAGGTTCAGTCCCCAGTTTTGGGGTGTGTGCGGGAGGCAACTAATCGATGTTTCTCACACATTGATGTTTCTCTCTCTCTCTGTCTCTGCCTCTCTCTCTCCCTCCCTTCTTCTCTCTCTGGAATCAATAAATATAGCTATTTATAAAAAATATGGGGAAAATGGCTGTTAAGTAATAAATAGAACTCTAGTAGGAAGTTGAAAAGCCAATTAATTTGTGTTATAAAGCTATATACAGAAAATGCTTAAATTTCAACTATGATTCCAGTGAAAGCCTATGCATATATATTTTTTGTAACTCCAAATTTATAATTTGAGGTCTTAGGCTGCACCCTCACAAACAATATCCTTACAGTATTCTTTGAAATAGAGATCTAAACACTGATCTTTTTCACATATAAGTCTAATAAATTAGGCATTTAATTTTTCTTGGCTCCATGGAATTTTGTTACAATGCCTATATTATTACAATGAAACTTTACAAATTTAAGCTGTATTTAAAGATTCTTGCTTCCCATAATAAAATCCAAAATAATACTATTTTCCAATGTCATTTCTTAAAGACATTTCTGGCATCTTAGAGATATCCCTCCAAAATTGAACCCCAGAACATATTGTCTAATATAAAATTATTTTTTTTCTATTTTAGCAGAATCATTGTGGATAAATGACTTTATATAAATCAAAGAAAGCTGAAATTTTATCATAATTAACTAATTAGTTGTTTGTCTTTCAGGTAATAAGACTGATAAAAATCTCACCTGAGAAACCTATAACATTGGCTGTTGGTGATGGTGCTAATGATGTAAGCATGATACAAGAAGCTCATGTTGGCATAGGTGATTGATTTTCTTTTTTCCCTGCGCTTTAATATTGCTATAATTATTTGGGGATCTTGAATTTTCCTTTTGTAGACTAAAGTGCAATATCAAATACATGAATAAAATCTGAATGCAACATGGTAATATATCTCAGTGTATCCCCTTCAGAATCCTGTTACAATTAGTTCAATATTTAGAATATTTTAATTCCAGATTTTCAAAGACATGAACACCACATTAGTGAATTCACTTTTTTCTAATTCTTAATAATAAAGTAACTTTATTTTAACTCTAAATTTGTTGAATTACAGAGAGTTGCCCTCATGGTTTTAAATTTTTGTTTTTGAATGTTATTGATGTTTGTCAGTCTAAAGATTGTGCAGCTCATTTTAAAGATAATTTTAGAGACAGGAAATTATACCAGACTGTAATAAAATACAAAGTTTCAAATAGACTTCTAATTAATAAATTTTATCCTGATTTTCTAGTCTAGATTTTTTATTGGATTCAGAATACTAGTATTTTATTTATATTTAAGTTATTATATTTAAGTCATTTCCTATTTAAACCATATTCTGATCTGTCTTCCTCAATAATTTTATTATACAAATACAGAAGTAAAGAGACAAGTATGAGTTTTCTTTTTGCCTTTATTTTTATTGTTGACACTGTTACAAATGCCTCAATTTTCCTCCCCTTTACCCACCTCTACCCCCACAGCCACCCACCCCCCTTCTGGCCATCACTACACTGTTGTCTGTGTGTATTAGGTATGCGTGTATGTTCGTATTTATCAAATAAAATTATGTGCTTATTTCAGATGATATTATACTTTTAAAAGCATGTTTTGTTTGAGTTACGCATGAGAATTTTAAAGCAGTCAAATGTGTTCATTTGTGCTAGATTCAAATTCCTCCATTTCAGTATTTTTCATGTTCAGTGAAGCTAAAGCCCTTCTGTAGCACCCTCTCCATTAGAAGTCTGTTAGCTCGGACTGCGAGCTTTTTAGTGTAGCTGATGTTCTTACTACATTCTGGACTTTCAGTATTATTTTTATATTTTATATTATGTTCTAAATCTTTGAAAATTGATGTTACATACTTAGTAGATTGTAGCTTTGTACTAGATTATTAGATTACATATTTGATTTAGAAGAACTTTTGGGAACCTTCTGTCTGCTGTATATTAGCATATGGTGATCCTAAGTCTAGGTTCAACTGCTATAATTAACATATTCACAGATGTATCATCATGAAGATTACACTAATCAGTGAATTTGCCTTTTTGTCCCCTTCATTACAGGAATCATGGGTAAAGAAGGAAGACAAGCTGCAAGAAACAGTGACTATGCAATAGCTAGATTTAAATTTCTCTCCAAGTTGCTTTTTGTTCATGGTCACTTTTATTATATTAGAATAGCTACCCTTGTACAGTATTTTTTTTATAAGGTGAGTTGAGTTTCATGGAGCTATTTTAGAATTAATTATTGACAGTAACGCGATGTTTCAATTTAAAGAATGTTATTACCATACAAGTTATTCTGAAAAATTGTTTCCATAAGTAAAAATAACAGTTTATGGAATATACTTAGATTACTAGTCATGCATTTAGTTTGTACTGACAGAAAGCAAATCAGTGGTTGCCTGATACCAAGGGTGCAGGTTATAGAATTGACTGGAAAGGATATATTGAGAACTTTGTGTAACAGAAAACTTCCCCAGTTTGATTCCGGTGGTTGTTACACAAGTGTATAAATTTGTCAAAACACACAAAAAATTATGGACCCATTTTATTTTATGCAAATTAGAACTTGATCAATTTTATTTCTTTGATGTTACTTTTGTTTTGAACCAGTAATACTCATGTTTTGTTTTGTTTTTTAATTTTTTTATCCTCACCCGAGAACATGCCCATTGATTTTAGGGAGAGAGGAAGGGAAGGAGAGAGAGAGGGAGAGAAACATCAGTATAGAGAGAGAAACATTGATCTGTTGCCTCTCCTATGTCCTCTGACCTGGGACCAAACCCACAACCTAGGCATGTGCCCTGACCAGGAATTGAACCCACAACCTTTCAGTTTATGGGAGCAACGTCCCATAAACTGAGCAACACTGGCTAGGGGTGAATCACTAACACATTCTAATTTAACTTCAATGCGATGTTTTCAGGCAGAGGTTCTAAATTTTTTTGTGCCATGAATGAATGTTTGGTAGTCTAGTGAGATGTAGAAATTACTCAGTATAGGGCTTTTAGATACATAAAATAAAATACATAGGATTATAAGGGAACTAATTATGTTGAAGTACTACTGTTTTATCTCTCGACCCTTTTGGGAAAGGTGAGGTTCTATGGAACTCACGTTAAGAGCTGCTGAGTATCAAGACATTTAATACACATACCAGTGTGTCCTTTATTGTGTATATACACCTATAATTAATAGCCACCAGCCAATGAAAGAACACAGGCAGATTGCATATTGCTAACAAATGATGGTGGCAGGTTGTTTTCCTAGCTTATTATTATAGCTTTGCTGTGACATAAGTGTATTTAAATCAAAAGATGTTTTGATGGTTTCATTTATCTTGTTTTAAATTTTTTAGCATTTTAAAGCTATTTAGTCCAAAAGTTGAAGTAAAACTTATTGTGCTGTATACGAAAAGTATTGAATAATAATTAGAAAGCATAAATTCAAAATTATGGTATTGCTTGGCAATGATATATGTCAATGGTATTTTGTTCTGACATTAGCAGTGCTACTTAGGATACTTTTAGACTTTTTAATAAAATGGGATTTCTGTTTTATCATTTTATATGGACAAGCTCTTATGGGCAGATCTTCTGTTTTCCATATCAACTGAGATTGTGTTTCTGGATCATTAGCCATTTATTTTATTTTTTTCTTTTAGACCTAAATATTTTAATTATTTCCATTTAATCTTGTTTTTCAGAATGTATGCTTTATCACACCCCAATTTTTATATCAGTTCTACTGTTTGTTTTCTCAACAAGTAAGTAAATAGAAGCTTTTGTTTTATACTTTTAGAACAAAGTATGTGTGTTCAGTCTTTGATAGATACTTGGAAGGAGTTTTTCATAGTCCTGATGATAAGTAGATAAAACTTGTGTGTATTTAATCAGTATAGCATTCATAATATTTATTTGTTCTCATTTTTAGTTTGAAGTGAGTATTAATATCAAAATATATTTTAATTCTTGATACTTCTTTAAAAATGATATTAACTCTTATAGCTTAATAGAGAATTTTGGTAACTTTTTTCAACTTATGTGTAATATTTTTATAAAATCCATAAAGAAGTCAGGCCAGAAAACAATTTGGAGAGTACCTCATTGGTGTTTTTGTTTTTGTTTTTGTGTTTTGACTCATAAAATATTTTCAGATTTGGGAGGAACTTTAGCTGTAGAGCCCAGGGATGACATACAGTGTAGTCTCAGACACTAAGTGCTTTGTAGGGACCACCAGGAGTGCTCTATTGAAAGGGGTTCTGTAGCTCTAGGCCCAGTTCTTGATTAGCAGTAGCTGTAATGAGCACATGTGGGTGGGTCTTCAGCTATACACATGTCACATATTTCTCATTCCTGATCTACTCTGTCTGCCTATATAAGAAAAGGAATTTGAAATACACAGAGATTTGGTAACTTGCCCAAAATCTCATAGCTAAATTAAAAACTAGACCATACTTTGACCTACTGCTTCTAGCTAGAGCACCCTCTGAATGTACCACACTATACATTTCTAACTGATCAAGATGTTTGTTCACATTTATTGAAATAACAAGAGCTTAGTTGTCTTAGGTATTTTCCTTGAGTTTTGTCTGTCCGTACTGTTTTCTCCAGTTTACAATCTGTAACTCCAAATTCTAAGTATCTGCGTAGGTGTCGATTGCCAGTAACAATGTTTGCTTACCTGAATGAAATAAAGAATGCTATAAGATCATATGACAGGGAGAACTACCTATTTTTATTAAGTTCCAAGGAGTTTACAGTATCCTTAAAGATAAAGTATTAATAACAATAAGATCAATATGTGAAGCAAAGGCAAAGTGCTAATAAGCAAATTAGTACTAACAGTAGCACATGTGACTGTTAGAGGAAGCTATCATAAATGTTTAAGTTTTCATGGATCATGCTTTAAAGGAAGTATAGCACTTAGATGCGAAGACAAGACCATGAAAGCAAAACTAAATGTGTGCATATCAAAGGAACAGTAATAAAAACCCTGGAAACATGTAAAATTACATCACAGTGACCAAATTGTGGAGAATCTGGAAATGTATGTCCAATTTACTGTAACTCCAGAATTATTTGACATAACAAAATATTCCAGTTCCCACAAAGAATACGAATCTACGAGCATTATATGTTTATGTTTATGTTAGAAACAGACTGGAGTTATTAAAAAAAGATTTTGGTGTAAATTGAAAAACTAAATAATTTTTATGTTTATTTTTTATATGCTTCTTTGTTTTTACATGCCTAAGTATAAGAATAATACTACATGGTTTGAAATCTAAAAATTCCTACCAATTTCTCTTTCTAGACATTGTATGACAGCGTGTACCTGACTTTATACAACATTTGTTTTACTTCCCTACCTATTCTGATATATAGTCTACTGGAACAGCATATAGACCCTCATGTATTACAGAACAAGCCCACTCTCTATCGGTAAGAATTTTCCACTATTACACATCCTCAACATTGCTGAATGCAAGTAGTATATGTAGTTATCAATTTTTAAAAGTACCTTAAAAATACATTAGGTAGTATCTTGGTGATTAATACTTTACTAAGGAAAGTACTTTAGTTATTGTATGGTTTATACTGTATTTTTTGGACCATAAGATGCACCTAGGTTTTAGAGGAGGGAAATAGGAAAAAATATTTGAAGCAAAAAATGTGGTAAAATATTTAATAACATAAATAATATAATATCTCACCAATTTAAATGTAAACAGAACTCAACAGCAGGATTAACAACCATTATTCCTCCCAAATTTGGGGGGAAAGTGTGTCTTATAGTCTGAAAAATACAGTAATTGTTGGACACAATTTTTTCAGTGTTTTTAGGAATGAACACACACATTCATCCTAGTAATGTATTGAGCAGTTGTATAATTTGCATTTCCTGTTGCAAGCCGTACTATATTCCATTTCATGCACACCAGTTACCATAGTTTCAGATCATAAGATGCACCTAGCTTTTAGAGGTGGAAAAGAGGAAAACTATATTTGAAGCAAAAAATGTGGTAAAATATTTAATAACATAAATAACATAATATTTCACCAATGTAAATATAAACAGAACTCAACAGCAGCATTAACAACTATTATTCCTCCCAAATTGGCCGACGGGGGGGCAGGGGAGTGCATCATATATTCCAAAAAAATATGGTAAGTTATTCTATGATTGGTTGTCTCTAGAGCTCCTAAAAAATTAGTTCATGTTTCAGCATTGCCAAATTTATGGGTAGTAATCAATATAAAAGGTAGGGCTGGGGACGTTAATTCTCATCCATATTCCCTGAGTTAGTCCTGGTTCCACAGAACCAAGTAATCAGAGGGATGTGGAGCTGTTCCTCGGGACCAGCTTATGATTTCTACATCCGTGTAACCTCCATTCTTATACAGGTATTCAGTTATCCAGAAATGGTGATAACTTAATCTTGGTTTCTCAGTATATCTAAGGCCTGTGCTTGACCCAAGATTGGCAAAGACTGTTCTTCTCATAATACATATTGGTGGACAGGAGGTTGATTGGGAACCTCAGGACTGAACCTAACTCAAATGACTCCACTAAAAAGAACAGTCGTGGCAGTGACTGAATGTTTACAACAGAATAACAATACAGATAATACAACTTTTTTACAATTAAAACTGAAGTATTATGCTTATATCAAATTTCTTTATCAAATGAGAAAATGAATTTGAATGTATTTTGTGAACTATAAGCTGTTACACAGTTGTGTGATTAATTATAAGTATTATTGGGTTGGCCAAAAAGTCTGTTTAATGTTTTTCCATAAAATAACAGATACATTTTTCATTTTCACCAATAACTTTATTGATTGGGATATTTTGAGCATGCTGGCTATCTCCTGTGTGGAATAAAGATTATTCTCAATGTCATGATTTGATCGTTACCAACCTCAATGGGTCTACCCAACTGCAGAGCATTGTCCAGTGGGACATCTCCAGCAGGAAACTCTGCAAACACCTTTTGACACCTTCAATCAATCACAGCACCTTCACACACTGCACAAATCTTTTTTTGCATTTCAGTTGCGTTTTTACCTTTCTTGAAATAAAAGAACGTGCTACACCGAAAAAGTTGCATATTTTCTTCCATCTTCGATATTAAAATGGCTATACAAAAATTCACCAGTTTTGATATTTTTTTCTTTAATACACACTGATATGACAGCTGTCACAATACAATTCAACAAAATTGTCTTGATGAAGTTAAAAGACAACTGAGCTCTACTAGAGCCATCTTACAGAAAAAACAAATGAACTTTTTGGCCAACCAGTAGTCATTAAGTTGGGGTTTATTCTTTCTGCCAATATTCTCAAATTTTAAAAATCAAATCTTGTTCTTAATTACAAAATCGTAATAATTATGAAGTAAGTAAATAATAAATATGAATTGTAATATGTTCCTTTTTCTTTCTTTTTTTTTTTAAATTTTACAGAGACATTAGTAAAAACCGTCAACTAAGCATTAAAACCTTTCTTTATTGGACCATCCTGGGTTTCAGTCATGCCTTTATTTTCTTTTTTGGATCCTATTTTCTAATGGGGAATGATATATCTCTGCTTGGAAATGGCCAGGTAAAAATATTTACATTTTTTAAATTGTTTGTTAATACTTTAATTTGGTTTTTGATAACTTTACATTATAAAAAGAAAAGTGAAATTCAATTTAAATCATAAAATTGGAGATATTAAAACGCAATTGTAATAAAGTTTTAAACCTTTTACTTAATAAAGTTTTATACAAATCAAAATTAAAACAAAAAGGCAATATAGTTTATTATTGAAATGAAACTCCAGGTACTAGGCAGTTTTGCTTTTCAAAATGAATTAATGCAAGGGAACGTTCGTGCTCTTGTGTGCTCCTCACTTCAGGGCTGTGTTTTAATAATCGCTCCTGTCTGTTTCCCGCCTACTTTTGTACTGAGTGCTTTACGTGCCCCGTATCCTAATCTTGTGATTGACCTTCTTAAGATGAGAAATGAGTATTTAATGTTTTATTTTTTGCTCTTTAATTCCATGAATTATTTTTTGGTATGCTTAGGAAGTGCTACATGCACACAAGCAATTTTGAGGATGTTGTAAGTTACCATTTCAAATGGCCACTTTCTGAAACATGAAATTGGGAAGGAGTGTGACACAGTACATTGTTACCGAGTCGTAATCGGAGTTCCCCTGTGAGAGACTCTTGGCAGAACTGGCCTCTTTTCCTAAACTTGTCTAGATAGGAGGACAGGAAGTGACAACAGTACTCCTGTGGTAGACTGGAAATGCTTGTCACCTTTAGTTTCCTTTCTCCGTGGACAGTATTTAAGTTTTGCAAAATATATTTGGAGACACAGACATACAGGATTTACAAAGAGGTGGATATTAAGTTTTATCTGTTCTGTAAACATTCATTGAGAATCAACCATTCCCTTGAAATACCATACTAGGTTTTGGGTATATGAGAGTAACGAGCTTAGAATCTTATGAAGGGTACAGAAGATAAGCAAATAAAATAATAAAATCTGCAAGTGCAATGAAGGAAATAGGTCTCAATTGTAAAGAAGCTTGAATCATTTACAATTCAAGCCCTTTAGGACAGGGGTGTCAAACTCATTTTCACTGGGGGCCACATCAGCCTCACGGTTGCCTTCAAAGGGCCGAATGTAATTTTAGGACTGTATACATGTAACTACTCCTTAACAGTTAGGCAAGAACTCAGTGCTGCTGCCAGGTAGAAACAAGGTGCCAGGCTGGCCAAAACAAGGTGGAGGGCTGGATTTGGCCCACGGGCCTTGCGTTTGCCACCTGTGCTTTGGGCTGTAGTGTAGGAACATACATTACTACCACTTCACTTTTGAGGACATAATTAGCCTGATTTGGACAAAAAGATGGGTGAATCTAGTTTGTGTTGCATTAAGGTTACAGCACTTCCCAAATAATAACTACCTTTTATTGATTTTTTTTCTTTGTGCCAGGTGTATTATATGTGTTAGCTTATTAAACTGTAATAACCATGTATGTGGAAAATGTCATCTGTTACTTTTGCATGTTTGACAATTAACTGCAAAGAAGTTGAGAAACTTGCCTCAGGAGGCAAAGTCACCCACTTTGAGAACCACTGCTCTACATGGAGCAGTAGCCTAGGGCTCGGTGCTGTGTCATCTTTTCTTTCTTCTGTACACAGGGCGAACTCGCTCTTCTTATGGGTTAAATAGTGTTTATATGCCGAAAACTCCCAAATCGACATCTCTGCCTATGTCCTCAGATTCAAATAAGTAACAGCCTTTTCCAGTTCTCCTTATTCTAATAAATGCTACCACCTCTTACCCAGCTGCTCAGGCAAAAGTCCTGGTGGTTACCCTTGATGTCCCTTCTCTCACAGCCCGTGTGCAGTTACGTCGGCTCTGATGTTACACACATCCTGCCTGTTTACACTTCTGTCCTTCTCCACACAGTTCAGACCGTCACCATCATTTCTTTTCTGGATCATGACAGCTACCTCCTTGTTGCTCCTGCTCTTCCCTTCCTGCTGTCTGTTCTCCATACAGCAGCCCACGTGATCTTTTAAAAATGAAAATATGATCATATATCCAAGGATCTCGTCAAAATCATTAGTGACATATCCATTCAGACCTGCTGAAACATCACTGGCCTAAGAAGGCCCTTCTACTCACTCCTGTATAATGCCATCTCTCTCACCTTTTATCACTTCCTGGACATTTACTGTTTGTTTTTCTTCATAGCACTAATCTCCACTTCAAGGTATATATTTCTAGCTTTATTTGGCTATCTGTCACCACTAGGTATAAGCTCCATGAGGAGGGAGGGTGGCAACTTACCTTATTTATCTTACTTATTCCAAGTCCTGGAATGGTAATTGGCATGTAAATTGGATTGTCAAAAAGTCCATTTATTTTTTTCCGTGCAGTGGCTCTCTCGTCTGCTTAGTTGTCTTTAACGTCATTCAAAACAATTTTGTTAGATTGTATTGTGACAGTTGTCTTATCAGCATGCATTTATGAAAACATCAAAGTCGGTGAATTTTTGTGCAGCCATTTTAATTTTGAATGTGGAAGAAAATATGAAACATTTTTAGTGTAGTATTCTTTATTATTTCAGAAAAAGTAAAAACAAAACTGAAACACAAAAATGATCTGTACAGATTTCTGGTCAAGATGGAGGTATAGGTCAACATGCTTGACCTCCTCATGCAGCCAGAGAAAGAATTACAACTAGACCTCAAAACAAGTAACACCCAGAACCATCAGAAAATCGAGCTGTATGGAATTCTGACAGCCAAAGATTTAAAGAAGCCACGTTCACCCAGAGGGGTAGGAGGGGCAGAGACTCAGAGATGCAGTGTGGTGTGGCAAGGCGGCGGCGGCAGAATGAATGGCCTCACATTGATGGGTGGTGGATAAAAATTGGGAGGGATACCTTGGGCTCCAGAAGTCCAGCCCTAGGCCATATTGCACAGCCGCGGGTACCAGTACCAAGGAGATAAATCCCCGTAACTTCTGGCTGTAAAAACCAGTGGTGTTTGGGCAGAGGAACAAACTGCTGCATTTTCAGGAGACTCTGTTTAAAGGGCCTACAAAGACTTAGAACATATGCAAAACCACCCCCTCCAGGCAACAGCTGGAAGAGTGTCAGTCATACAGGGGGAGTAAGTGAAGTAACTAGAAACAGGGTGAGCGCCAGAGAAACCTCTGGAAGCTGGGCCGCCGCATTGTACCCTCTCCGAGCCCTTCCCCCCGCCAAAGAACCATAAAGCAGTAAAGAGGGTTCCCCCATCCTGGCGATTACCTAAGACTCTGACCCACACAATTCACAGGTTCCTTTTCTACTAAGACAGGAGCCAATGCAGCTCTACCTAACACACAGAAAGAGGCTGCAAAATGGAGGAGACAAAGAAATATGGCCCAAATGAAAGAGCAGAACAAAACCCCAGAAAAAGAACTGAATGAAACAGATAGGCAACCTATCAGATGCAGAGTTCAAAACATGGGTGATCAGGATGCTCAAAGAACTCACTGAGTACAGTAACAACATAAAAGAGACCTAGGAAGGAGTGAAGGCTACACTGAGTAAAATAAAGGAAAATCTACTGGAAACTAACATTGGAGCGGATGAAGCTGAGATTCAAATCAACAATTTGGAACATAGGGAAGAAATAAGCATTCAACCAGAAGACCAAGAAGAAAAAGGAATTTAAATAAATGAGGACAGTATAAGGACCTCTGGGAAGTCTCCAAACATACCAACATCCAAATCAGGGATGCCAGAAAGAGAAGAGGAAGACCAATAGATTGAAAACTTCTTTGAAAAAATAATGAAAGAAAACTTCCCTAATTTGGCGAAGGAAATAGACATATAAGTCCAGGAAGCACAGCAGGTCCCAAACAAGTTGTACCCAAATTGTACCACACCAGAACACATTATCTTTAACCTTTGGCGTTTTAAAGAATCTTAGAAGCAGCAAGAGAAAAGAAAAGAGTTCCCTACAAAGGAGTTCTCAGAAGACTCTCAGCTGATTTCTCAAAAGAAACTTTGCAGGCAAGACCGGGCTGTCTTCCACATTGGAAGATGTTTAGCAGCACCCTGGCCTCTACCCACTTGAAGCCAATAGCAGGAGACAGCTGACATACTCAAAATAATACAAATCAGTATGTTATTGGTGAAAATGAAAAAGGTGTCTTTTGTTTTATGGAAAAAAACTAAATGTACTTTTTGGCCAACCCAGCAAGTACTCAGTTACTATTTATTGAGTGTACTGATGAATGTTTTTTATTTGGAATACAAGTTTGGCTTTATTAAATAATTAAGTAACAAATTAAGTTAGAAGAAGTTATACAGAAAAGAGGCAGATAGTGAAAGAAAGTGTCTTGAGCATCTGTCTCTTTTGAGGAAGGGCAGAGCTGGGTTTAGTGTAGTCTAAACCTTACATGTTTTGGCAGGCCCTCCACTAAGGAAAAAAACATAAAACTATAAATACAAGCTTACATATACATGGAAATAATTGAGTTACGTAAGTAGGTCCCACTTAACCCAAGCCAACGTAGTAAGCCCAAATCAACTTCTCTTTAGCCAGATCTCCAAAAGGCCCCTGCCACTCCCATCACTAACTCAGGGGAGGTCAGAATGGAAAGAGACCGCAGTGCTGAATAATTGCTGTTGAAATACATTACTCTTGCTGAATTTCCAAAAAAAGAAAAAAGGCCACGTGAATGTGTCTTCTAACTAATCTCTACTTCTGAGAAGGCTTCCACGTAGCTAACCCAGTCGCAGTCCAGTAAAACCAGATCCTGAGGGATGGATGTGTGCAGTTGTTACCACGTGCAGGTGCAGGTTCCCCAGCTGCATCTCAGATCTGCCCACAAGGCCCGGAAGGAAGAGACTGGCACTCCTCCAAGAGCTCAGTGGAGAGAGACCCACCGATTTTCAGTGTTTCTAGTTCATTTCTAGAGATGACGAAAGTAGGAAAAGGGAGGGGTTCCATTTGACTTTTTCATTCTTTTGACAAATTCCTTAGATACCCTTAAATAAAAGAATATTAACTAGTATTTTGTTATTGATGGTAACCACTGTTTATTGATTGTTATTAGGCACACTGACCTTTTTATACACCCTAATTCTTATAAAAACCTATAAGGTTTTCCTCTATTTTACAAATAAAAAAAGTGAGATAGAGGCTAAGTGATTTGTTAAGTACAAAGGGCCACCCCCAAAACCAGAATTATCTTCTGGAGGGTAGGCACCCTGTAGTACAGAGTTCCCCCACTAGGTGAATATTCTAGAAACCCATCTGTATCTATGTACCAGCTGGTGTTGTGAGGCTACATTTAGCTTCATGAATTTTTTTTTGAAGACTCATTTGCCTGTTTCATGAAGGGTGATTTATGAGCGCACCTGCCCACACTGAGCTGAGCGGTTTTTGACAAAAAAATGTCATGATCCACATGCTCCACCCTCTCTACTCACCCAGTCTCACCCCGAGTGACTTTTTTATGATTCCCTGGATGAAAAAGTCACCAAAGGAAAATGTTTTGCCAGAGTGGAAGAGGTGAAATAAAAAACGGCAGGAGCATTAAAAGGTTTCAAAATCAATGAGTTCAAAAACTGTTTTGAGCAGTGGGAAAGTCTTGATAGATGTATTATATCAAATGGAGAGTACTTTGAAGGTGACTGAAGTTTAAACATGTAAGTCAATACACAATATTTTATAAATTATGGGGGTTTTGGGGGTCCCCCCCATAAATGCTAATTGTTAGAAATTTGTGATAATAAAACAGAGCCTTTTAAATAATTTTCAAACCAGTGGTTAAGAGTACGAACACTTTAAAGCTAAATTAACATAAACTTCTGGTTGTGTTCTTATTCGTGGAACTTGAATCCTGACATTCTTTGGGGATTCTGCATTTTTAATAAACTATAAATTTTTGCTGTGAAGTTCAGGGAAATACTTTCTGACTAACATGTGGAGCATTTTTTAAGGAATCCTTTAGGGAGTATTTCTGTCAGCCATTCTCTCTCCTTCAGGTATTGGTTTTGTGTGTTAATTTTTTTCCTGCTCTGCCTATGCTGTGTCCCGAACTACAATGGCAAGTTATCCACTATAACTTCTGGTTGGAATCGTTTCAGAAAATACTGGATTGACCAAAAAGTCTGTTTAGCTTTTTCTGTAAAATAAAAGACATTTTTCATTTTGACCAATAACTTTATTGATTTGGATATTTGAGTATGTCGGCTCTCTCCCACTATTGGCTTCTCGTGGGTAGAGGCCAGGGGTGCTGCTAAACATCTTGCAATGCATAAGACAGCCCCACAGCAAAGAATTATTTGGCCAAAATGTCATTAGTACCAAAAACTTTGCAAAACACTTTGGATACGTTTGAGCAGTCACAGCACCTTCTTCATACACTGCACAAATCCTTTTTGTGTGTGTGTTTCAATTGTGTTTTTACCTTTCTTGAAATAATAAAGCATAATATGCTGGAAATGTTGTGTATTTTCTTCCATCTTCAGTATTAAAATGGCTGCACAGAAATTCACCAGTTTCGGTAATTTTTTTAAAATGCACACTGATAACAGCTGTCACAATACAGTCTAACAAATTGTTTTGAATGACATTGAAGGCAGCTAAGCACTATGAGAGCCATGTATGGAAAAAATAAATAACTTTTTGGCTGTTTCAGTAATTGCGATCGAACAGGGTTCTGTTGTAATTTTTACTGTGTGACAGGAATAAAGCAGGTACTCTACCATTCTAAGTAAAAACAGTCTGTGCCACACAATTCCAAACCCACCTTGGGTTTTCAGTCTGATGATATGTAACAGATGACAGTAATACTCATGATAATCCTTATGTTGTTTCTTCTTGTGCTCCCCTAACTTTACTAATCTAGTCACAGATCTGAAATGCAACTGGCTTAAATAGTGCAAGTGGTTTTTAGTCAAGAGTAAAATTACTTTTGCCTTATATCTTACTTAGCATCATGGTGACACATATTGCAATAATAGTTTGTTCTTTCTGTCTAGATGTTTGGAAACTGGACATTTGGCACCTTGGTCTTCACGGTCATGCTTATTACAGTTACAGTAAAGGTATGATACAGAAATTAGACACGTGGCCAAATTTTGTGTCTATATAATTCATAGTTAAATTTCTTTAGCCATAGATAAATATATCCTTTCCCTTTTCCTTTTTTAGTCATAATTTCACTGATTGTTCTTTAATAGTTTATTTTCATTTATGTCAAAAATCTTACTGAAGTTCATTATTTGGAAAGCCTCCGTGATGTTTATGGTTAAGTAAAAGTTAATCCCACAGTAATCTTCTCTGAAATTTTGCTTCTCTTTATATAATGCAAGACAATACAAGCTGTTTCGGACAATAGAGTTGAGAATAAAGTGGTCATGAAATTTCAGTGCTGTTTCCTCAGAGAAGAAAGATATTATAAACTTTAATTGTTCAGTTTTCTACTGTGATCCTTGCATTAATATTCATCTTCTTAGGGACTTTGCCATAGGAACCTTAGTCACTTATAATTAATTCATTTATGATTTTCATCTTAGAGGTTAAAGACATTCTATTATAAGGATTTTTTTTAATTTTTGTAGATGGCTTTGGAAACTCATTTTTGGACCTGGATCAATCATTTTGTTACCTGGGGATCTATTATATTTTATTTTGTATTTTCTTTGTTTTACGGAGGGATTCTCTGGTGAGTGACTACATTGTAATTTTTTTAAATTGATTTTAGAGAGGAAGGGAGGGAGGCAGGGAGGGAGGTGAGGGGGAGAAACAGAGTCGTGGACCTGTTGTTCCCTTACTTATGCATTCATTGGTTAACTCTGGCGTGTGCCCGGATTGGGATGAGTCACCCAGCCAAGGCAATTGAATTTTATTTTTAACAATTAAAGTATAACTTGCTTTATTAACTATTCGATTAATTACCAATTTCAAATTTTGAGCATTATCCCAAACTTGTATTCCAGATTAAAATTGTAACTTTCAAATATTGTGGATTTACATGATGTCTTGATTTAAGAAACTATCTTGTCAGTTTCTACTTTTGTTAAGCCTACTTTCTTCTTTTGCAGGCCATTTTCGGGCTCCCAGAATATGTATTTTGTATTTTTTCAGCTCCTATCAAGTGGTTCTGTTTGGTTTGCCATAATCCTCATGGTTGTAACATGTCTGTTTCTTGATATTGTGAAGAAAGTATTTGACAGACAGCTCCACCCTACAAATACCGAAAAGGCACAGGTAACCATTTTTATATACAAGGTCTTTTACTTCAGGACCTTAACTGTGAATAGCTGTCAGTATAATTTTTTTATACTAGAAAATAGGAAATTTGATATTTCTGTATTAAGCATTTTACAGTCTAAATATTGTTATATCTGATATTTTTATGTTATTTTTATTAATTGTATGACTCCTGACAAATTATCATTTTTATGTGTTACATTGTTATTATACCACTTAACGTTTTTAAGGATAAAACTGTCATGTCCAGATATTAATAGTAAATACATTTTAAATAATATTGTCACAGCATTCTATCAGACAAATGTAATTGGGATATATATTCATGTCTTTAGAAACATTAGAATTTGAGTAATACTTTTTTTCAGGTTATATTGTTTTATAAAAATGTATAAAATAAGTTCTTTAACTTAAATACTTTTTAAAGAATGGGTTTTTATAAAATACATTCTCTCACCAAATATTTAGTAATAAGTATTAAACTACAACAAATAGTAAAGTGTGTTGCATAGTGTTTAAGAATATGGTCTTTAGGGCCTGTATGACAGTTCCCTAGTTTGAAAGTTGTGCCTGCCACTTGGTAGTTCTGTGATAAAGTCTCTCTCAATACCTACCTGGGTAAAATTATGATAGAAATGCCTGTTCCATTATCTTTGTAATGAGGATTGAATAAAATAAGTCCAAACACTTATTTGCTTAAGAAATGGTAGCTATATAGTTGAATGTGCCTTGTTTGTATATTTGACTTACAAGTGAGCTAGTATTACTGTAATTTGTCTTTAACTGTACTTTAGCATTGGATACGTATCCTCAAGAATACATTCTAATTAACTTTTATGCCCTAGTAAGCAATGAGTTTATTATCATTTAGCTATGCTGAGTTTGAGAATTTTTCCCACATGTTTGCTACCTTACCTGCCAAGCAAATTTTGTTTAAATTTTGGAAAATTAGTTACATATTCTACAAATAGAATTGTCTTCCCTAAGTAGTGATTTGAGTTAGACTTCCTAAATGATGCATTGATTTTCATTTCAGTTGATCATGTCAACATTTCTTTAGCTTGTATTTGCTTTGGTAACTCAGTCTTAACCGATACATATTTTAACCCCACTGAATCATCATAGGCCTCTGAAGTCTGACAAACTTAATTCAGGTACTGTCTTAACCATTTATAAAATATATGTCTTTAATCAAGTAATGTTCCTAAGGCTCAATTTCCTCCTCTGTAAAATCAGAATAATTACTATTTTAACATACTGAATATAAAACACCTAACCCCGGCCCTGTATGTAGTAAGTCCTCAGTAAAAATGTAATTATGAGCACGATGAGGATGTTGCTTTGTAATACTGATCTTCAAAAAAGGCTAAAAATTTGCATAATCTGATTACTCTGTCTGTGCATATATGTAATATCAGTATGGGAAAACTTCTATTCTGCAATATGTAATTCTTAAATATATGCATCAGAAATGTGTACCTATCTTTTTTAATCTTAAGAGATCAATATTTTCAGTGACAGAATACTATTTTAATACATTTTCTATACCTTTATAAAGAACACATGTTGGTCTCCCCCTCTTGACCAATATAAAGTTACATTTCACCAAAATATGTTAATGACATCACTTTAAAAGCTTTGGTCTTCATAAAAGTAAATAATTGGATTTATTTACGTGTACCCTTAGAAATTCTATAATAGGCAGTGCATTTGCCAGTTACGATGTGTTTTTATAGAGACTTCTTAAGAGCCTTTTTGATAGCCTCCTTCTAAAGAATCCATAGGAAATGTTTTGCACCTTAAGGGGAGACTTAGACAAGAAAAGGTTGAAAGTACTTATATATATTGTAGTTCTTTTACCATAGGTTAAAATTGGTTGAAAATGGAATGTGCAATAAAATCAATCATTTTGTCTGTGTGCGAAAGCTGATATAATCTCCCTTTTTGCCCCATTTTACTTTAAATGACTTGACAGGTGTTCTGCTGTAGTCTAATCCAAAGAGGAAGTCTGTATTTCCACTCAGGAATCTTGTTCTGTTCTTTTTTTTCCCCCTTAACAATTTATGGTCATTCAGACCCCACGTGTGACATCATTCCTTCGCTGCCTTATACTTTCACCTCTGAGTTCAAATGATGAAGAAATGATTAGAAAATTGTTAGGTACTTCAGTTTTTACCAAAAGTAGCAAGAAAAATCATATCAAAAAAGGAGTTATCAGCATTTATTTTGAACCTCGTTTTTCTCCAGAATAACACTGTGGTATTAAGAGTGAAGAAAGCCAGCAGCCCTACAAATGTCGGTCATGTATGTGTACGATGTATGAGATTTCCTACTCTTGTAGGAACAGATGTGTCTTTACAGAGCTTGTCTTGTGTCTGTCTCTTAGGTGATGAATACAGCTCACTGACTTGTTGTGTGTCCCATCCCTTTTCTGTCCACTTATAGATGTACTCCAACACAGTTGCTTTAAGTGACGAGTTCATCGCACTGCAGCCATTGTCAAGGGCAAGGAATCAGCTGAGCAAACTTAGGTAGAGTAGGAGTAGAACCTTGTTAACTTCTGCATGCTAAAGGCCAATTAAACTATTTAAAAGATGGGCAGAGGCATGAATTAAGAGTGGAGCATTTTTTGTTAGCACAGCTCTGTCTCTAATTTGACCTTTATTAATATATATGTTTAAACCTAAAAATAAAAAACCCGTTTCTTCATTGAGATGAAACTTCATCATAAAAACAGGACAGAGATCTATACCTTGTTATATATTTTCCACCTTAACTACCTTTTGTAACACAATTCGAATGCTTCTGCTTGTCGTATTCATATTTAAGAATGTTCCTGCATGTTGAGTAATTTAAGCTACCGAAATTCATCATAAAACCTAAAGTTTTAAGTTTCCGTTACTTGAAAATGAGAGTTGAGAGTTGCCCATTTTTTTATCTTGCCTTAATCTGTGTTGTAAATTCATGTGCATATTTGTCTTTGTACATTGTAATGATTGCTGAAGCATTTCACATCCTTGCTACCGTTTAGTGCATCTATAAATTGAACATAAATTTTATATCTCTTATATATCTCTTTATCTCCACAGACAGATCCATTCTCTCATTTACCACAAAAAAAACCCAGTAGTGTAGAGATGTCTTTTGATGGAAGGCAATGACAGCTTAAATCCTAAAACTGTTGATATTAAGATACCAAAACTATATAGTATTAATTTTGACTCCAGTTTGGTTTAAAGAAAAAAAGTAATATAACTAAAATATTTTTTTAGTTTTGGCACTCTTTAATTTCTCATTCTATCAGTATTTTGTGGATTCTTAGGGGTGTGTGTGTGTATATATATATATACACACATATATACAATTTTTTATCTACAGTGTTTTTAATCTCTGCATTTACTTGACCAAATAAATGGCTTTGACAAAGCACCACTTCAATAACTTCTTATTAAATAACTCTGTGACTTCATAATTCTGAGCTGTTCTAAAGTTTTACCAGACCTTTTGATTTTATTATTACCTTCAAGATTTTGAAATATTCTACTTTGAATTACAAAGGTGTAATAATTGTAGATGAATATACAAATGAATGTTTAAGTGGCAGCCAACTAAAATTTATGTTTAAAACAAGAATTACAATCAAAACAAAATTCACCTTGGTCAAGCCGAATATATATATCCTATTTTATCTGTATGTGCCTTTCTGAAAAGAGTGGGTATTCATCACATTTTTGAACATGTAATTATTTAACTCATAGGCAGTAGGAGAGCTCATTATTTAAAGAACACTCTGGCAAACTCTTTTGTCAAGTGAAGATAACTTTTGTATTGAGAATAATTGTAATTTTTATGAAATCATATTTTTATAAATCATACTGGCTTAAATCAAGCCCCAGAAAGAATGAGGTAAGATAATAAACTAGAGATCTCAGGCTCCATAATGATGTAACAAAAGTAGTAAGCTTGACATTCATCCGTGAAAGAACACAGCGATAGCAGAATGTATTGGTCAAATAGACTTTGCTGCAGGCCAGTCTGCAGTCAGGTGTTCTAAGAAAGGACGAAGCGCCCTCTTGAGGAAACAGCGGGCCTGAATGCTATTGCCACCCTTGGCAGTGCTCCCTACGTATTCTAATCAAATTAGTTCACCTCTCTGTGTCTCCAGGTTATTCATTCACCTGTCAAATAATCATTTGACGTACTGTGATTTATTTACTTACTATCAGCATCAGGGAAAAGCAAAAAGAAGAAATACTGTGCTCAACCAAAGGCCAGGCAGAAATAACAATTGCTTAGATGAGCAGCGAGTGACCACTGGGTGGGCACGAAGAACAAGAGCCTGCATACATCTGCCTGCTGGTGTATCCTGTGAATTTTGAACACGTCTTGGTTTTGAACTGCACTGAACAGTATTCCTGGGTGTTATCCATGGTAGCCTGATTGTTTCCAGAGAGGAAAATTATGCAGATATCAAGTATTTTTAAGAGCTTTCAGATCTTTAATCAGGGTAGTTCCTCTTAAGAACCATTAACACAAAATTATTAGCAATTTTCTTTTGAATAAAATATTTTCTTCTCCCCAGTATTATATGCAAAGCTATTGTAAAAAAACTATCTTTACATAAACTTATTGTACTCTTAAAACCAAAGAATTCAACCACTTTATTTTTTATATATGTAAGAAATTCACCATAGCATTTTTTATAGAAATAATTATTAGTCCTAAGACTGAGAAAATACAGAGAAATAAGAAAAATTTTGGTTTTTATTCAGTAAGGACTTCTTTAAAAAAGTAATTCGAGAACAGTTACAATTAGCTTGGCTGTGGGCACATACTCCTCACAGGGGTGTCCAACCCACAGCCTGCAGGCCCACGTGTGGCCCAGGATGTCTATGAATGTGGCCAAACACAAAGTCGTGAATTTACTTAAAGCCTTTTTTTTTCGCTCATCAGTTTTCATTAGTGTGTGTATTTAACGTGTGGCCCAAGACAGCCCTTCTTCCAGTGTGGCCAGAGACACCAAAAGGTTGGACACCCTTGCAAGATCTGTAATACAAATACAGAAAAAGTAAAGAATAAAATGTGTTTAAATTAGTTAACACTAAAATGTATATTTCAAATTAAGGATCTCGTTAATTTGGCGAAGTCAGGCCCCCTCACCTACAGGTTAACATTTGAAAGGCCACGTGACCTGTCTGTTCTGCTGATGTCCAGTTAGAGCAGAAAAGCCTCCTGAGAAGGGAGCATGGGAAGTGCAAAGTGGGGTAAACCTCTGCAATGAGAGCCCTACACGGTGGTGGCGAGGAACTTGTTCAGTAGAAGAAATTTAATTTTATTGAAGGAAACCTGTTTTCAATGTGACTCTGTGCGCTGGAAAATCATGGCTTTGTTTCGTGTGCTTTTCTGTGTGCCCCATAAGCTGCTGTTGGCTCTCTTTTGTGACGGTAAATGAATGTGGTGGTGTGTGAACATTCATTTGTGCCTCACGGATTGTGCACCCCAACTTACTGTTTTGATTCTAACCCTGTATACAGTGAGTATTGTCTGTAATATGAGACTTGTTGCTTTTCTGTCCTTCCAGATGGAAGAAGATCAGGGTTCAGTCAGCTCAGCATATGAATTTGCTGAAAGCAAGCACAGAGGGGAGGACAGTAGGCACCTGCTAGCTGAGGCTTGCAGCCAGCAGGACAGTTCTTACGTGCACTAGGTAGTACTGCGCTGGACCTTCCTGGGGACACACCCGCTAAGTTCTCGTGCTGGGGGCATGCTGGGGGAGAGCTGGCCTGACGTCTGAGTGTTTACTTACTGAGTCCTTCATTGTTCCTCACACGTTGTTTTCCTTTACTTGTTTCCCTTTTTGTGATCTTTACTTTGTATATGTCCATCCTGTGTATTTCATTAATCTTCCTTTGGAATTACAGTGTTGCATCATACTTCATCTCAAAGTCTTAGTAAGGTACTCCTGCAACCTGTTGTCTTATATTCAAGAAGTTATTCCTTGTTATTTCTCCCTTTGAAAATGGTAATTCTTTCATGGTAATTTCTGAAGTCAGTTTCCCCACTTGAAGTTGTAGTTTGTGTATCATTTTACACATCTTCGTGTAGTTAGACTGAGTTTTGTATCTCAGTCTACCTTTCACAGTGAATGATCAAATAATGAGTATTTAAGCTTGGTACTGAGTAGTTTTCTTTGACTGATACTGTACTCCCAGTTCTTTTCATAAACTTTCATAGTTACACCTTTGTAATAAATACGTGTGAATTTATGAGGACTTGATGCATTCTCTTCCCGAGAAATAAACCCTGACAACCACTTCTAGATCTAATTGGAGATGCAAAATAGTTTGATTAGTAGTAATTATGGAGGATAAAAATTCTTAACCACTAATGTAGTTTTACTTAGCCTGTTTACCATTTTGTACATTGCACAGCATGTCCTCAAACAACATCGTTTTGCTCAGTGTCATTCTATTGTAGCATCGAGATGCTATAGAAACTTAACTGTTGTTTATAGCAGTTACCCTATGGTAAAATTGGTTTCATTATATGTTTTATCACTTAAAGTCGATAACCAACTTGTCAGTGACTTTAAATGAGGCCTTAACTGCGATTACTCATCAGAAAGCTGTTCTTGTGTCATCTGGGATAAACCCTAGCAAATGGTGAAACTTTAAACCACAGCTACTTGTAGATTGTAAACCTTAACTCCTGTAAATCAGACCATGGAACAGGTATAATTATATGAAAAGTCTGAATTATTCTGGAAGATTTTTTTTAAATTATATTTCTTTAGTGAATTGCTTTAAATGGAAAATGTTGAAGATAATTAATCATTTCTCAGTTGTTGTTATTAGTTGAAAAGAAATTCCAAAGAATCCCAAATCTTTATTTTTCTTTGAAATACAAGTTCAAGTGGATATTTTATAAGACATGAATTTAGTATTCCTGTGCTTTAATGTGTGCCCATTAAAATAGGCAATACAGTTGAGAACTGGGTTCTTAGAATGCTTCTATTAAGTAATGGCCTTGGTAATGGTTACTTTCACAAAGTGAATTTTCTCATCCTCTGACATTTGCTTTCCCTTTCTATAAACAAGAAGTCAGAAGAATTCTCAAACCATGAATATGATCTTAGTAAAATTGTTTTGGGGATATTACCCTGATTTGTAAGGTTTTTTTTTCCTGCTCATCACTGAATTTTAATTGGTTGGGTGAAATATACCTTGAATATTTTTCTCCTCCTGTATTTTGGTTTTGGCATATATTTTGAGGTAAAAATCTCTTTTTTAAAATAAGTGTTATAATAATGTCCCTCTTCTTTTTTTTTTTTTCCTGTCTTGAAATTCTATTTGCATCTGCACTTAAACCTTGGTCAGCCTTGCCAAATCAGGCAGAAGGCCATGCCAAGCCCTAAATGTTGCCATGCTAGGATCTAGTCATCTCCCTCTACTCTCACCTCTTAGGCTTCTGTTGTTCTGTCATCTTTTTTGTCTCCAGATTCCCGCTCTAAATGCCCTCTTTCAAGCTATGCCTAACAACCATAAGGATAGCAATAGGATGCTAAGGATGCTAGGGCCTTTCCTCATTGTGGACCAAGGAGCTTAAGCCTCAGACCTGAAACCTGCCGCTACCAAAAATAGAATACATTTTAAACGGTTTTAGTCAACTACAAATCACCTTCCTCTTCTGTGATAAAGATACAGATACTGCTTCATTTAACAAAGCAGTGACAGAAAACCTTAATGGCCTGTAAGCAAATAGAATCAAACATTTAAAAGACTAATATTAATAAAAATGCCACCCATGGCAGGAACTAGATGCATACCTGATAAATATGACTGACACTTTATAAAACTAGTGTTATTTTAAAATAGTGCTGACATATTGAGCAGCTTTTTCATCTGGAGGTTGAAATGAAAAGAAAATTAATATTGACATTATTTCTTCCAAATACTTATCCTATGACATTCTGTAAATGATTGATACTTAAACAACTGAATTCTTAGTATCAGCTACACCATGACTTAGTGTGTTAATTAGTACTATTCTGCTTCGCCTTTTCCATTAATATGGGGGTTTTATTATTAAAATTCCTTGTCACACCCAGGCAGTAGCCCTGACAGGTGTGACTCAATTCGGCATCGGCCCTCGAAGTGAGAAGTGTCTGGGTCAGTTCCCGGTCAGGGCACATGCCTGGGGTGCGGGTTTGGTCCCTGGTCAGGGTGCGTACAAGAGGCTACTGATCGACGTTTCCCTCTCACAGCAGTGTTTCCCTCTCTTTCTCCCTCCCTCCCCTTGCTCTCAAAAAAAAATTCCTTGTCATACATTGTTGTTTATGCAACCACTTCATTAAAATAAAGGAGCCTGTCGTTTTGAGACGAGGAATAAGCTGAATTACTAAAATAAGTTTACCTAAAACATATAATTATTGCACACTTATTTTCATGGTTAGATTTAGGTCACAGAGACAGGGTGAAGGTATTTGATCTACATTTTAACTACCTTTCAAAGTTCTCTTCCTTGGAGAGAGAGAAAGAGGGAAGTAAATTTAGAGGAGTGAAGGGGAGCTGGAGGCGAGCCCTGGAGAACTGGGTCTGGAGGGAGTTGGGCGGTGGCCTCGCTGCCATCACCAGACGGCTGCCTGTTGCAATTCTGAATGGTGAGGTGAAGCTGTTACTCGTTTTAGGGGTTTTACTATTCTTAACCAACTTTGCAAATTGGTAGTATTTTTATGACTTGATTTCATGTTTAAAATAAAAATATTTTTTAAACAAACATTCTTTTTTCATGATTATAGTTTAAGGCTTCTTTCCAAATATGTCCTTTAAGGCTATACCAGGTACTCACTTTGAATATCAAGTATATTAAACAAGTTTAAGGGCAAAATAACAAATATGGTGAATAGTTCAATAATTATTATCTAAACTTAAAAACATTTTTGATTTGATAGGTAAGATATGGTAGCAGTGATTGAAAGATTTAGAAATGTGTGACTATTTTTTAACATTTAGAAGATTTAAGGAAGATGTTTTGTAGAAGCCTTTATAATAGGAGAAACTTGTAGATGTTTATCATCATTGATATAAAAATAATGGAAATAAGAGCAGTGAGCCAGAATTGAATTCAAAAGGCAAGTTCTGTAAAGACGAACATTTTTTAGTCGTACGTAGTCATGTGGAATCGCCACAGTTGTTTTGCTCCGCAGCCTTTCTAGCTCTAAGTGACGTTGTGGTTCCCAGGAAGCAAGTGTGGTAGAGCGTGAGTCATACAAATTAATCAACATTTTTTACAAATTAAAAGTTATTTCTTTGTGCTATCAGGTAAGATCTCATTTCTATTACCATAGTTTACTTTTTTCTTTTTTAGTATTTACAACTTGAAAAAAAATTTTTTTATAAAACAGACAAATGCTGATTCCCTGTCCTTACTTTGCCTTGCTTTGACTGAAATGAGATCTGAATGTTCCACCCCATTCCCATCCCCAGTTGTACTAGCAACTGTGGCTACATGTACTCTGGCTGGCCTCCCAGTTCCCAAATACGAGATCAAAGACACGTATGGGAAAGTGGTAGAGTTTGGTTTGCTGGAGAACAGGATGGTGTCTTCTGTAGATAGCTATGCAAAAACACAATTCAGCGTTTTCACAAAAGCAGGGATATTTATTTATTTATTTAGCTCTTTAGGGAAAAGAGAAAACATTTGCTTAGTTCAGAAGGTGAACTACAGAAGTAATTTCTTTTGTTATTTTTGATATTTCAATATGTTTACCCTGTTGGGTTGCCCATGCATTAACACCTGTCCTTAGGTTTTTAAAGTGGAAGTGATGAATACAAAGCAAGATCATTACCTAGGCAGTGTTCTGCACATTGGTGGAAAGGCAGAAGCTACTGACCTTTGGATGGCATCTTCAGGGAATTCCCATCAGTTGGCTAAGCACTAGGTATATAGGCAAAGCACATGTTGTTAAATTAACAGGAGCCAGCAAGCTCCTTGCTCTCTCTACTTTCTGGTCTAGTTCAGCATCCCCCAGGTAAATGGGGTGTAGGACCAGTGAGTTGTTTTCTTATTTTGTCATTTTTAATTTCTAGTCCATCACAGACCAATGCTTGTATAAAATGCAATAAAAATTAATGAGTAGGAAATGAAATGTAAAAGATTTATAAAATAAGCCCCAATATTAAAATTATTTTTAAATTCAGTAGTTACAAAAGTATGCTGTCAAATTGCCTTAAAATTTTCTAATCATACATTTTGAGATTGGAAACACTTAATGTCCTGTTGAGTCAGTAACTTTTTTTGCATGAATGCCAATCCATGGATCACGCTTGTCACGCTGGTCCTTTTGCAAGGGGGAAGGAGTAACAGCCACCCTCTCTTATCTCAGGCTAAGTGTACTGAATGTGCATCGTACTTTTGTGCCCGTGCGCAGTTACTACTCTTTTCACTTAGCCTGAATGTTCTTTCTTCGCCATTTTCAGCTGTTGAAATCTCATCCAGTCTTCAAAATGTATTTCAAATGCCATCTTTTCATCAAATCTTTTATGCCCTCCCACCATTACCAACAACAGCTGGGTTTGATCTTTCTCTCCTCTTTTTTGATATTTGTAGTCTGCCTCATGCCATAATTATTATAAGAAGGCAGTGTAATGGCATGGATAAGGTGTTTGGGCTCTGGAATCAAACAGACCAAGACTCCAGCTCCAGCTGGGTAACCTTGAACAAGTTCTTAACCTCTCTCTGTTGGCTAATCTGTATAAGATGCATATGAGTATGGTGCCTATCCCAAAAGGGTGTTAAAATTTTTTAATTAGATAATCCATGAGAAGCAGCTTACATAAGAACTGGCGCATACATAGGAAGCATTTCATTAGTATAACTGCCATTACTATTTGTTCCTGGTTTATCTCCCACCCATTATTAAGCACAGTGCCTTGCTTAATAAATACAGGTTGAACTTTTAAGTGTTTGTGTCGTTTAAGTGATGCAAACAAGCTGTGAAATAGAATCCAGAAAGAGAGTACTGGTAGTTGGAGAGGTGATGATGGTTTTTAAACTGAATTGGGTGTAGGGTCAGCATTCTGACCCTCACTTGTACAGGCCTTGACACCTGCCCACGGGCAACAGTGCCTGGTTGACTGTGGAGACTGGGGTGCGGGGTGGGGGGAGCACTGGGATGTAGAGCATGGAAGGCAGCCTCGGGTCAGCTTATATAGGGCCTTAAAGGCCTCCCTGAGGTGGTGTACTTCTCCTGTGAGTGTTATGTGGGATCTGTAAAGTCCTGCTTCCTACAGAGGGTGATAAAATTTTGAGATGGCAGAAACCGGAGCCCAGGGACTCAAGGAGGAAACTGGGAGACTGATGAAATCCTGTTAACCTAAACCAGTATTTCCTAAACTGTCCCTCTGAGTATTTCCTCCTGATGTTGATTAACGTTTCCGTGGGACTTGGGGGTCTGTTACTGTTTGAGAATTGCGCTATGTCTAGCTCTCCCCTTGGAGACTGGCCATGCTTACTGACTTACTGACAATCCTGTACTGAAAAAGTCTATCTAGACTTTTGTTGAACTAGTGTTTCCTAGACTTAATTGGCTACAGAACATTTTTTTATGAAGCATGCCTATAAACATGTCACAAAATACAGTTTAAGAAACCATACCAAAAACATTTTTAAACCAAGTGTATTGTAAAGAAAGAAGTAAAATTTGGCTAGTTCTCAGTGCTGACCAGATCCTAGAACATTGGTGCAGTTGGACAGTTGCCAAACAGGAACTCCATTGGCTTGCGCTACTTGTTATTAGGTAGAATTACTCTGAGCAGGGGTTTGGTAGGACCTCCCCAGTTAATTAGGTTCAGAATACCAGGTTATTCACATGCCATTATGTCCATCTCTTCTGTCCATCGTGAGTGTCTCCACAAATGTCCCGTGTTGCCACACCTGTTCTACACACCTGGTGATTCCCAACCTTGGTGAATTGCAGCCATCTAATGAGGCTATTTTTTGTTGTTCTTCCTTTATACTTTTGAAAGATTTATTATGCCATGTGTTATGTATGTAATGGAAAGCGAATGAAAATTAGTTTGATTAAATGACAAACCTTGAAAAATTTAGGAGTACTTCTTGACTACCAAAACCAGGGTTGGGATTCATTGAGGTATGTATCATACTATTTTTTCCTCCATTGAACAGTGTTAAAATTATTAGTAGTATGGCTTAAAGTTATCTTGCTGAGTTATCTATGCCTGGATCAATATACATCGTGCATACTTTGAGAAATTAATGCATTTTTAAATCTTAATATACTACTTCATCACTTATTTCATTGATTTTAGTGCTTTTGTACCATCAGTTAATTTTTTAAAAGTAAGATGAACAGATTGTGGGCATGGTTGGCACTTAACAGTTGCTCAGCAATTTAAGGTAAATTATGTACTTTTTTCCCAATGATAATTATGAAGGGAATATATATGTAGAGTGCTTAGAACCTGGTATATAGTAACACTATATAAAGTATTTGCTACTATTACTGTTATTATTATAGTTGTTGAGGATTGAAGTGTTACTTCCCAGTCTTCAAAATATTGGGTTGGCCAAAAGGTCCGTATGTTTTTTTCCATAAAACAAAAGACACATTTTTCATTTTCACCAATACCTTTATTTATTTGGATATTTTGAGTATGTTGGCCATCTCCCATATGGTGTAATGATTGTTCTCAATTAATGTCTTGATTTGATCACTACTCTCTTCAGGGCTCTACCCAGCCATGGAGCATCACTGTCCAGAGAGAAATCTGTAGCACGAATTGCAAACCACTGTCAGCACATTTGATCAGTCACAGCATCTTCTCCACACACCGCACAAACCTTTTTCTTTTTATGTTTTCACCTTTCTTGAAATAATAAAGCATAATATGCTGAAAATGTTACATATTTTCTTCCAACTTCAGTATTAAATTGGCTACACAATATCCACTAATTTTGATAATTTTTATTTTTAAATGCACACTGATACGAGAGCTGCCACAATACAATCTAACGAAATTGTTTTTGAATGATGTTAAAGACAGCTAAGCACTGCTAGAGCCATCTTATGGGAAAAAAAACAAATGTACTCTTTGGCCAACCCAGTAGTTCACACTTGATAGGTAGACGTTTTTAATTGAAATTGCAGGAGGATTTCACCTACACAGAAATTCAAAAATTAGAATTCATTAGGTTTCGGAGTAGTTGATGTAAATCATTTTGCCCATAATAAATTAAGACATTAGAATCCAAAATCTGCAGATTTAAATAATAATCCAGCTACTTGTTATTGTATTATTATTTTACTTAACATCATACTTAGGACACAGTGCTGTTTAAATATTTCTTGTAAGATTACTCTTAAATTAAGCGTTCCATACCATACATATCCATATTACAGCAAACAGGTTTATATATATATATATATTAGTTTTCGTTTTAAAGTGCCCGTTGTAATTTTGTAATGCTTTTTCGGAAGTCCAAATCTATGAATAACTAATTTGTTTCTGCTTCATTTTCTCCAGCTTACTGAAACAAATTCAAGTATCAAGTGCTTGGACTCCATGTGCTGCTTCTCGGAAGGAGAAACAGCGTGCGCGTCTGTTGGAAGAATGCTGGAGCGAGCGATAGGAAGGTGCAGCCCCACCCATGTCAGCAGGTGTGAAATCTCTCTAGGTAGCCTGTGCTGCAGATGATGAGGGTCCTGTAAACTGGAACGGATGAACGCGCATCTCTAGATTCCTAATAAATCAGCAGCTGGCTTTACCAACTGAAGCAGGATGTATGCTGTCTGTTAGCCCTCTCTGATGATAGATTTCACTTGGTGGCTTTGGGGAGGGGTTTCTTTCACTAACAAAGGAAGAGAAAGCACCTTTGAAGAGACTTGTCATCTAATGAGCAAAAAATTTTTCTTCAAAATCTTTCTAAAATGTGAATAGGAGTATGTATATGGTACTCTTACTTGGTTTTTATATAACTTTTATTATACCTATACTACTACTGTTTTATTTTCTATATATTTTTGTTTGTTTTTTTGTATTTACAAAATAACCTACGCATAATAGTAAAATCAAAGGGGTTTGCTTTTCTTCCTCTTCGTCTGTATTTTCTAGTCAGTCATTTGAGACTTTGAAGTATTTCTAAACACAAAAGGCTGCTCTCCTACCCTTTTTATCTCTGTAATGAGGTTTCAAAATGAGTTGTGCTTTTTACTGTTTTACTAGGTATCATGGTCTGATTAAAAATTAGTAAGCCGGAACAGGCTCTTTAAATATGATTTATTAGAATCTTTGCATTTTTGTCCCCTCTCAAATCTATTTCTTAAAAGATTTACCAGAGCTTGCTTTTGTGGTTCTTAACAAACAGTACAATTTGGGGGTATATTCCGCTTCAATTTCCTCATACATTTCCCCGTTTAGGGGGTATTACTATTATTTAAGAGATGTTAAGGAGTAGAAATACCTTCACACTGGATGTTCCTTGGTGAACGATGTGTCCTTAACGATCAGAGCAGCAGTGCGCTGACGCGCCTGCAGGGTCACAGATGCGGGGCAGACAGTGATCTCCGCCGTCCACGGCCACCGTGTGAACAGGATCACTCTGCGCGTGCCCTGCCTTGGAGCAGACTGGAAAGTACGCCAAGAGCAGGAAATAAAGGGTGGAGGAAGAAGTACTCTTATCTGTTGATAAAGGAATTTTTAGTATTTGGTTAGCATTGTATTTTAAAAACCTTGAGTGTGGTATCACTCAAAACTTAAGATAAAATTCAGATAACTTTTACTGGCAAACTTGTTAGTTCCCACTTTGCCTTGAGTTATCACCATGTCTTTGTGGTATAGTTGCCTTTGCAAATAGCATTTTTATGTTAATATAATGTCTGTGGTTTTAGTCCCATTTATTGATCATAACGTAATCAGAAATATCTTTGTAATGCTGTGATACCATTTTGTAGTAATTTTATTCCACATAAAAGAATTACTGTGAGCAGTTAAATTTATTGGGACTTATATGTTACGACTTACACAATTATATTATAAAATGCATTATGAGAAAGCAGCTCTGTCATGTACCAGGCCAACAAGTTTTTCAAAAGAAGTTCCAGAAGGACCTAATTTAACCATGATAGCTTCATTACACAGAACTAAGGTGGGAGTTAGAATTAAGAAAGTATTGTAGAAATTCACAGAAATTTTAAAATTTCTGCTTCCACAGGAAGTTCTCTTTAGTGGCAGTATACATCTTCTCTGTTACACACAACTAGAATTTATTTTAAATGACCAGGAAGTATTTTTCTGCTCTCTGTACACTCCTGTTTTCTTGGTGTCACTAAGTCAGGAGGCATGTCTCCATCAGTGGAACACAGCCATGCTTTTACTCCCTTACCCCCTCGAACCTGCCCCAGACATCAATCAGCCTGTCTCCTTACAGGGCCTGTTATCATCCGTACTGACTTTCACTTAGAGTTATGCCATGTTTTTTGTAGGACTTTATTTTTTATTTTCCTAATAAAATCTTTAACCAATTAATATCTTATTTGACAGACTATAAATATCTTTCCAATTTAGGCTCAACATCTAAGGTTATAATTATCAGTTACTACTTTCATTATCTTTTTTTTTCCTTCAGGTGAATAATCTAAAGAGTATTTTGAGATCTGCTATTTTTTTCTAGTGAACAAAATCATACAATATGCAGAACCACTAGGTGCTTTTCAAAGGGCGATATGAAAGTTGCCGTAAATCCATTAACGCCATATTCAAACTCTGAAAGTTATTTTGATATATGGAGTTTTGTTTGTGTTTTTTTGTATGTAATTCTGTTTGTGAAATATGTTTGGCATCCCTGTGGGGTTTTGGTGCAGCCTGTATTCTGCATTTCTCTTTCAACAGGTAGGGCAAGGCTGGCCCCTCTGCTACCAGATGTAGAAGCCCTTGGCCTATTCCATTAACATGTTAAACAAGAGAGCATCACTAGTGCTCTCATACGATAAATTTCTCCACTGATTAAACTTTTACTATCCAGGTGTAAAAATTATACTTAGATTTTATTAATTGATACTGTCAAAGGAATATGCCATATTGCAAGCTTGGTTTCAAAGGTAGCATTGTGGTGCTGTATCAGGGACACGCCATGTTGAACCCTAAAGGGTTGTATGTTAGCAATAAATGATTTCCTGTGTTTATCAACAGCTACTTTATCCGAATCAAAACCATTTTCTAAATAGAAAGGAGTTAATAGTTAATATGTAGTTCAGGTATTTAATGCTCTGTCAAATAGCATATGTAACATGTGAATGCATGTGTGTGCTTTGGAAAGATAAAGAATGGAGGGAGCCTTGCCTAAGGAGACTTCTCTGTGTAAGCAGTGGTTGGAGAGAGAAAAAGTTGTATAGCATACGGGCAGCTGGGGAGTGGAAACTTGACTCCTGATAAGTGGGGTCTTTGTACTTACATTTTATCATACATTTCTGAATAGACTTTTTTTTGCACAGATACTGACTTACTGTAAGGAATGTTCATTGTTCCATTTTATTCATTTATTTTACAAATACTGAGTGCCTGTTATGTACCAGGTGTAGTTCTAAGTGCTAGAGAGATGGTAGTGAAGTCCTTCCTTAAACTAAGGTGGACATTGTTTGAGGTTTTCTGGAAGCTAGTAAATTCTGTTAACCACTGGTATGGTTGTTCCTTGTTAGTTTTCCTCTGCCGACTTTGTAAAATGTCTCGGTCCAAACCTCATCATGACTGCTCACTTAACCAATTTAAATATGAACTATATACAGAGTCTCTTAGAAAATGGCAGGTGTTTGATGGAAGTGAACTTGGACCATTTTAAGTGCTCATGTCTAATAACATCTCTGTTTAAGGAAAGTGGGAACCCTAGAAATTTATATAAAATGTATTTATTGTTAAGTTCTTTTAGTCTTCTAAGAAAAGCCACCTTTGACTTGGTGATACCAATATTGTCTGTATGGCGGGCTATTTATGATCTTGAGTTACTTAAGCTTAAATTAATACAGCTTCAGATAAAGTGGTATGTAATGAGGTGCGTATGGGCTTTACCATTCAGACAGGAGTTAATATTTCCAGACCAGTAGAGGATCATTTGTTCATAATTAAATGAAAACCCTAGTGACTGACAGGTGTCTCTGATGCCTACTGAATAAACCATTCTCTACATTCAAGCTAATTATGCTAAAATCTTTAGAATAGAATTTATAGCTGAAAAAAATAAATTATGATTATATTGCTATTCCATTCTAAAGTTTTTGGTAAGTGCGGTTTTTGTTTGTTTGCTTCTATAATACAGCCTAGTTGCTTTTCAGGAAAACTGAATATGCATAACTCTTAATAACATACTTATTTTTATATTGAATTAAGATTTTAAGAGCATCTTATGCTCTACTATCTATAGAAAATGTTTTAATGCTAATGAACATCTAAATTCTGGCTATTATTTTTATATGATGACTAGAGCGTTATTTTTCCCAAGCTTTTGTGTAATACAGATGGAATGTGTGGTGAGTCGGTGCTAGCATGGAGAACTTCTTTTCAGTGTTTAGAAATGAATCAATTATTTTAATACTCAAATTGCATTTTGGTCCTAAGGTTTTTTCTCAATTAAAACATAGGTCCTGGTGAGCCAAACTTTTCTCTTATTGTTACTTTAGATCGTGGAGTGCATCGGATCCTTTCTATACCAACGACAGGAGCATCTTGACTCTCTCCACAATGGACTCGTCTACTTGTTAAAAGAGCAGTCAGTGCGTTGTGGGGGCCGTTTCAACTCCTTGCCTAAAACGCAGTGTGTCCATCCGGGGATGGCCACACTAGCTCTGCAGCATTGCTTTCTGAAATCTCTGCGGCAGTTCCTACCCGCTCAGAGTTGGAACAGCAAACAAACAAAAAGCATTAGCATGAACCACTCCTAGCCCCTTTAATTTAAATCGGACCACGTTTAAAATGTGTGAATAAAGAGACACTTTCTGACTCTCTCTGGGATTCCCTTGTGTTTATGGGACTCCTAAAGGCATTTCAGCCTCGCACTAAGGCCACCATATTTTAATATCAAGGTAGAAAAGAGAAGTAATTTCTAGTTAATTGTATTTTTGATTATTAGCTTAGTTATTGAGTCTTCTATTTAAATCTGCTTCTGTAAATTATGCTGAAAAGTTTGCCTTGAAAACTCTATTTTTTTATTAGAGTTATATTTGAAGCTTTTCATGGGAAAAGTAAATGTGAATAGTAAGGACTTTTGGTTCCTGAGTGACCCATGTTGTTAATTTGTTAGTGCTTTCTACGTTCATAGAGAAAATTAGGAGACTGTGTTTCTGGTCTTTACTGCACTATGGGTAGTAAATATATACCAATACCAAACTCAATGTACTGGAACACAACCAGTAAAGTTAACCGTATACATCAAAGGGTGGATCTTTTCTCATTCATACATCAAAAATCCAGTCCACCAAATTTCAAACTGAGGTTTACTAATATTTCTATGACAGAATATAAAGTGGGTAAATTAGGTACCATTAGCATATCATTATTTAATGTGTTTATCTTTGGATCTTTTGCATGCCTTAATCTGGTTAATATATTTAAATTTGCTTCCTCTCTATCTGAAGGCTCTGTTTATAGTATTTTTATGACGTTGTTGTAAAGTTCAACTATATCAATAAAAAAACAAGTTTGGACAGTATTTAAACATTGCAAATACTTTTAATTATACAAATCAAAATGTTAGAGTAATTAATAAAAAGAGAGAAGAGCCTCTTTCTGTGGCTTAGAGTTGCTTTTGCCTTTCAGTTAGCTAGATTCGAGAAGAAAGGATCTCAGGCAGGAGTCCTGTTGTTCTTGGGTCAGTGTGTGCTATCCGAGTTACAGCAGACCACCACAGTACAGTGAAATCTTTCCTGCCCAGTGTTTCATTATAGGGTGTATTTTCAGATCTGTGTAGGGAATGTAAACGAAACAAAGTCTAAAATGCTAAATTGTATGGGGTAATGGCAGTGCTAAATTAAAATGCTAAGAATGATTAATTAGAATATATTTGGTATTAACTCACTGCACTTCAATACTTAATTTTCATCCTGAATTTGTCATGTAGATCCATTGTTTGGCATTTGTTTTTGATTAAGAGTAATATTGTTTTAAAATTTGGAAATGATTATTGGTTTAAGAACTATTACCCAGCCTTGTACATACACATTTTAAAATGTATGGAAATAGTTAAATAAGGCTTTGCCCGGAGTTTTCCATATAATTGAGAATATAATTCCTTTTTGTAGATTCTTGTACAACCCTCCATCCCTTTCTCATTTCATGAATATAAGACTTCACCTTTTTTCACCGGTAAACTATTTTCTTGCTAATATAACCTTTGTCTTTTTTAATAATGCAAAAATATTGGGCTATGAATTTCAGCCTAAATATTAATTTTTATAAATAGCCCATCTTTAACTTAGATATTCCAAAATTGCTTTAGAAAGATCCTGTTTTTCTGGAAATGTGTTAAAGGGATAATAAAATGTACACTGTGTGGTACACTCACCAATTCATGTTCCAGAAGAGGAAATATTGCAAAAAATATTCAGTAGAGTAGTTTAGTGGAGGATATTATGGAATTTGCTTTTTTTAGAATGTCTTACGAAGTGTTCACATGACAAAATGACACTCAGTGAGCCTGCACCACGTCTACCTTACAGCGTGTCCTTGGCGTCCGCTAGACTGACCGCTGACACCGGGAAGGACTGCAGAGCCACCCCGCCCTCTCGGGCCACCTGCAGCAAAGCAGGGGTCAGCTAATGCGTACGGTGCTTAGGGTGTGGTCAATGCAATTTCTGCTCTCCTGTTTGAAATTGTTTAAGAGCTTATTCTAAAAAGGTAAATGCTTCCACAGACAATGCTCATCCTGCTCTGTTCAAAACCTGCTCCATTTAGAGGAAGATTATCTTGTAAGAAAAGGGTTTTCTTCTACTTCAGAAAGCACCAGCGTTGTCTGTAAGCTTCCACTTGTTTTCTAGTGCTAATACTCATACTGTAAAACAGAATTTGCCCTTTGCGTACTTAAAATTCTTTGGAAATATGATGTTGGTTGTTAACTTACTCTCGTCTGCCAAAACCAGAGTAAGATGCTACCTGTGTTATTACTAATTAATTAAAGGTCTCGAGTCTATTTTCCTCATTTGCTTGCCATTGCCTAGTCTAAGGCTGTAGCCCCGAAGACAGCAGCAAGCACCAGGTCAGTTTCCAGAATTGCCCATCGGCTGCATTATCGACTCAGCACCCTGCCTCGGCAGTAGGCTCACCGTAGGGAGCAGTAGAGTGTGAGCCGGGAGAACTGCAGTGTCCAGGTTTACTGTGGGGGAGAATTGACAGTTCGAATTTCTTTTAAATACCCTCCTCCTTGGATCTTCATTTCCATGCTGTTCAAAGTCTTCCCAGCCCTGACCCAAATTCTGGCCCTGACCTTTTTAGAAGATGGAATCGGCACATCACCCTGTTAGGAAATAGCTCTCCTCAGACCAGGGTCATTTCTGCATGAGATTGTGAAATTGGGCTGTTGGGTGAGACCCCTATCTGATAGACAGGACTCAAAGCTAGTAAAAAATTTTTACGATCGAAAGTTTTTGAAATAGGCTAGTCTGAAAGTTATTGGGGTCTAGAGGAAAAGGGAAAATTATTCATGTTTCTGTCTTTCATATAAAGATCAACTTGGGGTATGATATAAACAGGTATTGATGAAATGAACACACCAAAGAGATATGTAAAGCGTGTTGTATTAATTTTGAATCCTCTTTTAAAGATGTTTTTATTCCTATCCTGAATTGAGTTACCTATTTTCATAAAAGTGGAACATTATTAATGTGCTGTTTATGTGAGAAAACTTGAATGATATTCCTACAAAAAGTACATCATAATTAATGATATGTTTATAATAATGGTGATTGTTAGATTTTTATGAGGAATCAGTAGCTATAAAAACTATAGCAACACTTAGTTTCAATTTTTGGACCTCAGACACTGTGGCGGTCTAATATAATCCTATAAAAATGTTATGCATTTTTAGTAAATGTAGTATACTTATTGTACAGTTCTCAGTAATTTTTTAAAGTTTATGAAATTATATTTATCGAATAAAAATTTTCCTATGTACTTAAAAGTGTTTTTCTGTCATTTAAGCATGTTAAGCCTCTCTGCTAATTGCAACCAGCACTGCCAAATTTGTTTTCAGTGAGATTTAACTGCATTTGCCCTCCACTACAGTACAGGGACACCATTATGTCTCTGACAGACTGCAGCCTTCAGAAATCTGGTTCTTTGGTTGCCCAGGGTTTATGGATCTTCAGCACCGCTCCTGAGAAGGGGCCTGACGGACTCACACCACCTGTAAAGACCAACACACTGCAGCTAGGACTTGAGTCATTCTTGAGTAGCCAGCCAGTGTGAATTTGGAAACACCTTGGTCCATAGAAAATGTGTGTTATCTTTAAAATATAACTGATGCAATGTATATTTCCCTGTAAAATATTTTAACCTTCTAATAACTATTATTATTTGTAATACTTCCTCAGTTGCCGGTGAAAACCCACAAACGTTTAATTGCTTAACCAACTTTTGTTAAAAAGGTAAGCTGCTATCTTTTCCCAGTGTCAGTGTTTCCAAAGGCTGACAGTGTGCGATATATGTGATGTATTTTTATTTCTGAAATGAATAGGATCCCAGAGAAGTCATTTATCTAACTAAGCATCTTTTTATTTCAAAAGGAGTTGAGAATTTAGTCAATCTTCAGGGTAACTTCAGTCTTTAGCTTTTATTGTACAGTACGATGAGTCATGCAATTAATAAGAGATTTAAGACAAAAACTAAAATTTTATGAGCAGCATTTCACTGTAAAATTTAGTGAATGGATAAACAATTTAAGTTTTGTTTTCAAGTGTCTCCTCCTTTCCTTTTTTTTTGGAATGACTCAAAAGACAAAGCTATTGTAAATGCAGATAAGTCCACATGTCTCTGCACAGCTTTTTGGGGAGTGGCAGAGGGCCCTCTGATAAATCAGACTTTTTAATACTAATTTTTGAGATAAGTGGTCTGTATTCATGTAAAATTTATAGGCAGCAAAGTGCATAGATCTTAGGATTATATCCTGTCATTTTTCACAAATCTATACATCTGTGTGGTCATTACCCCAATCCAGATAAAGAACCTTTCTGTCATCCCAGAAAGTCCCCTTGTGCTGCTTCCCAGTGTACTTATTATTCCTGTTCTGTCCTTGGCAACCATTTTTCTGTGTTCTTGCATAGGTAAGTCTTCCCTGTTCTTGAATTTCAAAAAAAAATAATTGTACAAAGTGTTTACTTTCATATGTGGCTTTGTTGCTCAAAATGTGTGAAATTCATCCATGTTGTTACATATGTCCATAGTTGGTTTTTGCTGGTCAGTAGTGTTTTCACTTCATGAACATCCCACAATTGATCCCTTCTTTCATTTATGGACATTTGGATTATTTATAGTTTGGGGTAGTTACAAATAAAGTTAGTATGAACATGCTTTGTGGACATATTTTCATTTCTTTTATGAAATAACTAGTAGAATTGCTGAGTCATAAAGTAGGTTTATGTTTAATTTTATAAAGAACTGCCAAAAAGTTTTCCAAATGATTGTGCCATTTTATGTAATTTGTGTACAGTTATGCGAATTTCCAGTTCTATCCTGTGATTTTAATCTGCATGACGACAGATGATGTCTAATTTTGGGGGGGATTATACATTTCTTTTTTAATATATTTTATTGATTATGCCATTACAGTTGTCCCATTTGCCCCCTTCATTCCCTTCCATCCT